>JAVYIG010013858.1:0-44671 GCA_035222895.1 Strongylocentrotus droebachiensis | reverse complement strand
ACTCAAATTGTAAATAGGCCTAATGATATTTCTGTCCAAACACTGCAACAACCAGTGGCAGATCCAGGGAGGGGGCACGGGGCCAGGGCCCTCACCCCTGGCCCCCAAAAGAATTTTATTTTAATTGCTCACTACAACAGGAAAAATTGCTCTATAGGGCCATGCATTATGGTTCAAGGCATGCCCACATAGAAGATTTTTTTTATGTTGGAGGTCGGGGCAAAATGCAATGAATTATTTAAAATTTATTGCATTTTCTTTGTTTTTTTTTGTTTTTGTGGGCGCGTCGACGTACCCTAGCGCCCGCTGCGTACAGTCATGATTCATTGGCTAATCCATGGCCTCGTTACTGTGAGCCCCCAGGATCAAAACCGTGTCGATGTGCTATATTAGTGCCCTTTTATGAGGTATTAATCCCCCTTCCTGTCAGTTATGACTTAAGGACGTAGGTCCCCTAGTTGATTAGCAAAGTAGCACACATATGCTTTAGCAGTCACGCAAAACAAACACTCCCCAATTGTCATTCAATAAAATCTGAGAATGTATACTATTTTCTAGATCTATTAGGAATAAATCATTGTCAAAATCATTCAATAAATTGGGGTTAAAATAATTATTCCACCATCATGACCAACAGTGTATATTTAATTTTAAAAAATTAAACGTAAACACTCCCATGGCCGATATTTATAAAAGCGTACCAGCTACAGGTCCAGGTTACAGTCGGTCACTTTAAGTCCACTGGTTTATGAAGCACCTCATGTCAACTTCTTCCTTCTGTAATGGTAAATTAATTATACTTTATATTATAAAGTTAATAAACTAATATCAGGTCGAAATTAGATAAATTTCTTTCTTTCATTTTTGTTTATTACATTAATTTTGTTTAACTTTGAAGTTCACCTTTATAAATAGCCCTATGAAGGCGTTTCAGGCGATGGCTTTTCTCTTGGCCCTACAGTCACCACTTCCCCGTCAACACCGGTCGTAATCACCACTGCAGTTGCACAAGCTTTTGTTGACACTGCTAAAACAAGATCATTGTAGCTGTGTGATTCCTTCTCAAACAGAGTATCCACCTGCACCCCCTGGAAGGTATACCTCTGCAGCGTCTTCTCGTTATTCTGGTCGGACCACAGGATGTAGAGCAACCGATCAGCATCACATCTGATGGCCACCTTCTTCCATTCCTCGTTGTGGATGGAGCATAGAGTATTCCCGTTGAGCTCTAGGATTGATACCGTGGATGGTTCGTGTGTGACCGCAATGACATCTGGTCCCATATGCGGGACAGCGACGTAAGTCGGTGAAATACCCTCAACGTTCAGTGTATCCTTCAGGTTGCCATCGGACCCTTGGATGTAGATCTTATGGTTGTCACGATCAGTAAGGTAGATTTTGTCCTCGTTGTCTGTTGCCAAACCTACTATACTTCGTTTACCGGGTAAACCATGAGACAGGAGTACCCTCAAGGATGTACAATTACTTTTCATCAGTGGTTGCGATGACGAAGCGATGATCTGATAGAGAGGTAAAGCACCTGTATGCTGTCATACTGCAAGGTTGGAATCCAACGGGTCCAACTGAAAGAGGTACAGTTTTGGAAGCTCTTGGCTGTCTGCTTGATTGCAGCAAACACTGCAAAACCTACCCCCTCCCTGGATTCATAAACTCCTCGCTTAGTGCTCACAAATTTTTGTATACGCCTGTCGTAGTCGTAGAGTTCTTCACTCCCGGTCTTTACATAAACTGTCGCTGGTTTTCCTCTGATGCATTCAGTTTCGACAATGGCTGATATTCTTCCGTCGCGTGTAAACTGTACATCTTTGGGACCATTCTTACAAGCAACGCTCGAAGTACTGCGCTCTGTGCAGCTACACCCTATATACTGCAACTTTTCCAACTTTCGCGTCGAGAGGTGTTACGTGATAGTGCAAGAGATTAATTGATTCCCTTATATTTTTCAGCTCCTGCTCATCAGGTTTTTCAGCAATGGCTCTGTCCATGGCCTCTCTAAGACTTTTCTACATAGAGGCCAAGCCGACAAGATCCTGCTCATTCTCCATGATTTGGTTTGTCAACAACAGCTCTTCTCCGCCAGTGAGTTGATATGCTGCGTGCTCTTCCTCAGTTGATTCAACTGCCTTGATTTTTCACCAAGATAATCACAGGCCACTTTCTCCATTTTCAAACACACCTCTTCTACCATGCTAATGTATTCCTCCATAGCATTCTGTATGCTCTTGCGTGTTGTCTCCGTTTTGTCCACGATATGGGTTTCGAGTTCGTCAACCATGAGAGAGGAAAACCCGAAGTATATTTTTTTCTTCCAGACCAAACTTAATATCGTCCAGAGGGGAGTCAAGGGGTATCAGCATGGACCTACTAGTTATCAGCCACCCATATAAAGTGGCCACTAGTAGCCAATGTCGACATGTTCAAGGACATTGAGAGTTCAAAAACCAGCATGAGCTTCTTTTTTTTTTACTATTCCCTAAACTGTATAGAGTATCGAAGCTACGACATCATAACATCTACATTTAGAATTTCTCAATTTGAACTTCATTTTCCGAAAGAGCAAAATAATGACGAATTGTTGAAAACTAATTGATTATGTAACGTATTGGCTGAGATATGACCATCCAAATAAATATATTTCAATAGGAAATCACTGTTGTTTTGCTTAGGTTCGTAACTTTATGGACCAGAGCAAAATAACAGTGATTTACTATTGAAATAAATTCATTCGGATGGGCATATCTCAGCCAATACGTCACATTCAATTGGTTTTCAAAATGTGGACATTATTTTTTATGCTCTTTCGGAAAATGAAGTTCAAATTTGGATACTCTAAAAAATAGTTTTTTGATGACGTCACACTTTACCCCTCTACTTATGTGAGCTCAGTCTGGTCGAATTCATTATAACCTGTACCTCTGTACCTCATGAAATATCAAAACACCTGGACATGAAAGGGACCGTATATGGCCACTGTAATTTGAGAGAAAAATGGGGGCCAATGTAGCCAGCATGCTCAGGGACACCTTCAGTTCAGAAACCAGCATGAGATTTTTGCTCATGCTCTTTACTGAATTTCATATAGTCAGGTAGAATTCTTTCGATAGGTATAGGCCAAGAAATGCATGAATCATTTATTTCATTTTAGCTCATGTTATGCGTCGTCAGGTATAATTCTTTTGAAATGTATACGTTATAGGAAGAAATGCACGGAGCAACGTGAACATGGGGGAGTGCGCAGATACAACAGATATAATGTGAACATTTTTGAGTTGTTGCTGTCATTTTTTTAAAATAAAGATGGCGCTTTTCAATCTCTCCTAGATTAATTACGCCAATAATTTTAAAACTTCATCATGAATCTTTAAAATCTGTGCAAATCACTTAAGCTAAATGGAGATGAATACCCTTTATAAGATACATAACCCTAAGGAAAGGAGCATGCACATAATAGTACCGAGAGATAACAAAAGTTTTGAGATTCTTCGCGAGTTCTTCAAAGCCCTAATCAGTGAAGGTTCATCGAGTTTATTGCACTTTCCTATAAAGTTGTGCTCGAAAATAGCCTAGCAGCATAAAACGTTTTATATCCCTCTCTTAAATAATACATCCCCTCCATCGTTTCTGTTATCCAAGTAATTTTGATTCATCCCGTTTGTTTTCATCCTGTTTGTTTTCATCTTATTATGTTGGTATGATAATTGTTATTATTTATTTTGCATATACATTTTGTATTCGTTTACTTGTTGAGTTATATTATTGTTCACGACCTTGCTGACAAAGCAGCTTCTAGCTGATACCAGCCTTTTTAACCGTGATCAAATAAATAAAATACCCAAACAAATACAATACACAAATATTTTTTTGTTGGTTGTTTGAGCTATGGGAGGTAGAGGTTTCTCGGGCCTCACTCAGGTAGAAATATACCAGCCCATCATCATAGTTATATGGGCTTTAATATTCTACAGTTGGGGCGTAGCGAAGATAAATAGAGATGGGGGGGGGGCAGGTGCCCTTTATCACCAGAGGAGCAATGGCAGGCCACGTAGAGACATACTTATTTGGCATAGCATCAGAAGAGAGTAAGGCATAAAGATAACAAATTTATATTACCATATTGCATGTTTCATTCATGGAAATTTTTAATGAAACTTTATCAAACAAGGTGCAAATAACAAAGAAAGCAACAACAAACAAACAAAATAAATAACTAAAAGCCGATTGAATTGCAATTGCGGGAATTCGGACTAGAAACGTGTTGGGAAAAGCCGACATTCTTCATGGCTTGCATATATTTCAAACGTGTGTGAAAACGAGGTGACTAGTCCATAAAAGTGCAGGGTGGGGCGTCATTCACCACTCAACGAAATAAAAGCGTTTTTTAAAACAATTTGTTTTGTATTGATTTGTTTTAATGGGATTCCGATATTAGTGTTTGCTTGTTTGGTTTTGCTCTTTGTTTGTTTCTGTTTGTTTTGCTGGCCCATTTTAAGTTTTCGTAACATTCTAAAGCTTTGGTGGTAAATGATTTCGAGGGAAAAATCATCCACTACCTATAATTTGCCTATACAAACTCTAATGTTAGATGGCGCCATACCGCTCTGTGCATTCGTTGTGAAAACGAGAGGTACTAGAATTGTATCCAGCAACCTTACTCAAATGGATGAAACCGACACCTCTATTCAAACTCGATTTGAACAGAATAATTAAGATCCTGTGATTGAGCCAGTCAGTACATGTTTGAAACTGTGGTATAGGCAATGATCGTCATTTTTTTTTTTTTTGGGGGGGGGCGGTACTGGTCCTACTGACCAGGTGGATGAAATGTGGGGAAGCGGTACAGGGTGGGGAAAATTTTCGTGTCAACCTCTCATATCCCCTCCCCTCACTCCCTCTCTCTCTCTCTCTCTCTCTCTCTCACTCCATCCTTTCCTCCCCACTTGGCTCTCACCCCCCCCCCCCCCTCTCTCCTTCGTTCCATTTCCCTATTTCCCTTCTTCATCTATAGTATAGTCATTTTGTTCTAAATGCATGTTAAATCGTTTTTCTTTCTTTTTTGGTTAACACACATACCAATAATTCATACACAAACAGAATTCGACTTGGGAGACAAGTGAGAAATATTTCTATGATATATTCACGTTTAATGAGTAGGTAACTTGCAATCAGATTTTTAAAAGAGGTATGCACTCAATCTGTCCATAAGGAAGTACAATTCACTGTACAACACAGCAAAGACTTGTTTATAAACAAAGACAATACTGCCGACAGAATGAAGATAAAAACAAACATCTACTTATTTTCTTCTCTCTCTAAAAAAAATTGCAGTAAACACAGCATAACATGGCACAGTCATTTTTTTTCTACACGAGAAGAAAAACAGTTTTGACAGCATTTTCGACAAAAATATTACTTACTGAAAAATTGAGGATGATTAACATAATATTATCTTACTATTTTTCAGTGCCATTCAGCATCCATTCATTCACTTTTTGATAAACAGAGCATTCCCGATTCAGTAAACGTTCCCAGCTCTTACAAACTGCAGCCCCTCAAGCCCCCTCCCATTCATGACATTTGGTGAAAAAGAATTATAAACAAAAGAAAAGTTGCAGATTCATATATCTATTTCTAATAATGGAAACATTTGCAATATAGTCCACACTATATTAATATTTATACATAAAGTTTTGACCTTCACCCAAGATATTTTACTCTAATTTTCAAGTTCATTTTCACTTTGTTGTGAAGTCACTTAAAGCATATACACAATATAGTATAAACATTCGTGGGTGTAATTTTGGAAGGAAGTAAATCAGTTCATGCTTCCACTTTTTGCTAAAATATTTGAACAAGGAGAAACGTAAAAACGGATTGTCATACTTAGAACTAGCTACAGTGTAAAATAATTTATATCATACAAGCCATTTTCTTTAAAACTATTTCTGATTTTTCTTAACATGTCTCAAGAGGTTAAAAATAACTTTGTTTAATAAGAGAAAATTCATTTATTGTTATAATAATACATTTCCTGTAAGATCACTAACAATGATACATCAAGTTTTAAATAAATTAAAAATATGCCCATTTTATTTTGTGCCTGCACTTTCAAGCAATTCGCAGTGTTACGGTCTTACAATGTTGCAAGTCAACAATAAAAACTGAACATGAAATCAGAAACACATCATGAAAATTGAGTAACCAAATAGCACGGGATTAAAAAACTTATTGTTAAAAACAAAGACAATCACATCTTATCTTTTGGATCTAGATTTGAAGTCTTCATTCATCAACAAACGACTGGTCGAGTACATTCCACTTTTGCAAGCCCTCTCCATCAAAGTGACCCTCCTCTCTCCATCTTCTCACGTACGAAAATGTTCATTCATTTTTTTAGAAACACAGCAGAAACATTCACATATAACATTTTGTTGGTCTCTACATATAAGACCACTCTCCCATTCTCTATATCCTCTCTCTCTCTCTCACACTCACTCTCAATCGCTTTCATCTGAATCGAAGAATATAATATATATCATATAGAAAATATATTTACATTGAATTCCGACCATATCTCAATTTTTGCTCTCACTATGTACTATGTTCAACTATACAAATCTCTATGATACACCCTCTATATCTTTCAAAAGTGGAAACTAGAAAGAGAAAAAAGAAAGAAAAGGAAATACAAATCATTTAAAAAATCAAACATTCCTCCTGATAGAAAATGATATGAATGATATGAAAAAATGAGGATTGTTTTCTCCAAAAAGGAAACGGTTTGACTTCTATTGCTATCTAGTAACACCTGAGCTTAGGCCATTTAGTAGGTCCATGCTTAGACCAAGTCTTATAATATCTTCCCGCACTACAATTATCAGTGACAGAGCTATGATGACTATATCTTCCATTGTAAAGAGCCAGGACATCCCTTCACAAAAGTCAGTGCCCTTTTGGATGCTGTTTCACAAAACTATCCTAAGTACACGTTTGCTGACGACATCCCATTGATTCACATGTATTGACATTACATGCATTGGGTGTCGGCGAATTTGTACTTGTGAAGGTTTAGTGAAACAGTACCCAGAAGGGCGTTAACTCTGTGTTTAAGAATATGACCTAATGCCCTTATGGCTTTTTTTATGATACCTTCTGAGCTTTGATAAATATACTACAATCAAACAGAACTAGGCACATCCTACAGAACATGTTCAATTCATAGCAGGCTCAACCATGTCAGGCTTGTATTTTGTGAGCCGTGAGCCGGGAGCCAAAAGGGCGTTAATTCACTTACTTTTACATAGCATTCATGCCCTTGTGAGCTTTAATAAATACACTACAACCGAACAGAACTAGGCACATCCTACAGAACATGTTCAATTCGTACTAGGCTCAACCATGTCAGGCTTCCATTTTGTGAGCCGAGAGCCAACATGCTGTTAAGTCACTTACTTTTACATATCATTCATGCCCTTGTAGCTCTTATTCATACTTTCATCATGCTCATGCCTTCGATCAGAGTCTGTGTCTTAAGATGAGTTCCTGAACAATTTTACTTTAACCAACTGCAGCAATTAGAATTTGAAACATGATTGGACTTCTCTCTGACTTGAATATACCAACACAATTATTCAAATATTTCGGTTTTGTTGTTATGTAGATGCATACATTATACCTTACATTCTGTAAGTTTCTGAACTTCATTGACAACCATGTCTGATGTTAGCTTACAGATGCTATGAAAGGTTTTGAATCTTGATGAATTATGAACAAGAAATAGATTGCCTGACTGATGATGCACAACTTACACATGATCACTGTATAAACCCAACATTTAAAAACTTTACAGGCCACCATACCAGACAAGTATTCTGTATTCCTCTCAAACATAGAAATTAATGAACTATCACTGAAATGACAACTCCCATCTTGGGTCATGGCAGAGACTAAATGGACGACATAATTTCGACACCAGGTGCATTGCCGAAACGCTGCAGGATAAAAAGGAAAGAAATTTGACAGAAAAAAATATAACTGGCAGCATTTCAGTGCATTTCTTTCCACGATTCATGGCCAAGTGCAGATGTTTTGTAACGTCACATTCGATTCATGTAAACATGACTTCAAACTGCTTCCTTGCCAAATAGACTTTGACAAGTCAAAACTCAACTTGGCACCTCTCACAGCTGGCAGCAAGGAGGTTATTAAACCGCAACACCTCTAATTTGCATAATTTCCTGCCAATAAAAAGGACCGGAAATCCCACCTCTTCTCCGACAAGAGCTGTCATTTTAGCGATACACCTACAAATATAACTTCATTTCAATTCCTCTGCTTGGAGTGATGTAACCAAATAACGTGACACACTTGTGTCTTAAGGGCCACCCAACAGCTTCAATTTGACTATGATAAGATTTTGACAAAATTGCAAAATTAATGCAAATAAAAAACTAATAGAGAAGTAAAGATAAACCTCATGTGTGATATAATCTTCTAGATTGAGATTTAAAAGTAAAATGATAGTTTACATATATACGGTAAACCAACATTTTAGCTTGTAACTGTAAAGTCTGAGAGTCGGTTCTAAATCAGTTAATATCAAACTTATGATAATCACACATCTGTATTACGATTTAAAGCCTACCGAGCCTTTTCCACAATAACCAGCCTTACAATACCTACAATTTTGATTGTCTTAATTAAAGAACATCAATAAGGTGCATTGAGAAGAAAAAAAAATAATGAAATGTTGACAATTCTGAAAATCTGGAAATTGTCAATTTGTTATAAAAAAATGCAATTTTTCCGAAATCTTATCATAGTTAGAATAGAAGGCGTCGGGTAGTCTTAAGTCCCACACTTTAATAATATACTTGTGTATAAAATACATCCTGATTGAACATTATTCAATCTTTAACCTTTACCCGACTACGAATATGACTACAAGTTCTACACTTAGTGAGAAAGAGGTAGTATCTTGCTGCTACTATTACTTTTCTTCCTCCACGATAGAAATAACAGCATTTTTAGCTTTCACAATCACCTTTGCTGGAACAACAGACATGGCACATCATAAGTAAACCTTGAATCACAACCAGAAAAAAAACTATATCCAAAACACATTTTTACCCTTTTTTGTAAATATCTAGGCAAGATGGAAAAAAATACCATATAATGGTATCTAAACTTTTCTTTAAAGATAAAAGAAAGAAAAAATCTCATTCATCAATTTTCTTTGCTTCCAGAAAGATTCAGGAATTTTCAAATAATTATACTCAGCTAAAATTGTATTGATATAATCTATTGAAATTAAATCAAGAAGTTTTTGAAACAATGCATTTCTGGAAGATAATACAAACAAAAGATATAACCCGATTTCTGAAAAAGATATGGTGAAGAAATAAGAAATCAATGTAATACCAATGAAGACAGAAAGTAACACATTTACCATTCTAGACTGATTAATTCAAAGAAAACTAGCATATTAGAAGAGGAATAGCTATTTCACTATAAAAAGATGAAAAGAAGATTTGAAGAAAGCCAAATCTATAACTTGATTCTCCAATTACTTTCTGAAAAGATCTAAAATCTGAAGATCTAATTTAAATGTGTATATGAGCCAGAATATTGCTAGACATTCACCTAATCATTATGGCTTATTAAAATCTAATTACTGTTTTTAATCATTGCAATCATACCTTTTGTCTCAATGCCTGCATTAAAGAATATCATCATGATTAAACTAGACTTTAAGTTATGTTATACTAACAAATATCACCTCAACTGCACAAAGCATGAAAACAGCACAACAGTATACAGTTCATCAGAAAGTCAAAATCAGAAACGGCAAAAAACAAGTACTTGGATGAAGAAAAAAAAAGCATATAAATACATAATTTTTAAAAACACAAGCTCAATAAGACAGCTTTTCACAACTTCACATTTAAAATGAGCTTCACATGCAGAGGGGCACAAGTCCGCATTTCAATGACAATCATCTTTGCATGATACAACGTACATACCGCCCTCTAGCTTTGAATATCACAGGCATATGCACTCTCCCCCTCCTTCTCCCAAAGTTCAAACCTCTTCCTCGCATCTGCATTTTATCACAAAATATGTCAATAACATCACCTTATATCCACCCCAAATCTATCCCAGTAAATGAAGTTCTATTCAATTTTACACGAAAGTACAAGAAAAACACCTAGATAATTACATTATGACAGAAGATGTAGAAACACACATCTGAAATCTGAAACATTCTTTGATCAAACTGCAGCAATGTCGGAACTCTTGAAATGGCACTGTCAGTGGAAGCATCATCTTTTCACAGAATGTACTAGAAAAAAAATATCTATATCGTCTTCTCAGAACCAGAAGGGCGCTAGCTCATATCATCGCGTACAGAGTTAATGCCCTTCCGGCTCCAAACAGAGGCTCAATCATCTGCTTAGAGCCATAATGGCATTAATCAATATTAATCAAAAAATTTCAGGAGATATTCTGTAAAATGAATATAGAAATGGTTTTCTGCATCATCCAAAAAATAAATAATGAAACGTACAAATTGTATTGTTACTGAGATTTTGAAACATTTTTTTTCAGCATTACAGGGTAGAACAACTGTATTAATTGAAACTTAAAACTGTAGTGCAAATTATTTCATTCTCATTTCCAAGTTCATGTATATATTATCTCTTTGCCTTTTGCTACGGTCACAAAGGTTCGTACGAATCTCCGTTTTTCCATTGTCTTCCCGAATTTCCATGGTCTGAAAATTGTTTGTACTACGTTTGTAGCAATTCGTGATGGCATTTGTGACCAAGGCTTTTGGTACCCAGTTTTAAGCTTCTTACAGCAATCTAGACAGTGCTTTCTGTGATTTTTTTTTTCTAGTACATTCGGATCACATTCCAGTACGAACACGTACTGATATACATATCTCTTCTCTTGCATTGATAATTGATAAAATCACACCTTTGTATTTTGAAATCACAAGACATCAAGAGTAGCTAATACTAGTCACATACATGATAATCAATTATTTCTGTTAAAATTCATTACAACTACTAATATTGTTATCATTGTGTGAAGCACATCTTTTTAATCCTCTCAAAATAGTCAATTTGTCATGAAAGGATCTTTAGTCACAAATGTATAAAGCTGTCTTTGTAGGCAGATGGGAAAAATTTATACTTGCAAATTCATAAGTTCCAAGAAGAACACATTGTGTTGTTTATGTTTTGTAGCTTGGTTTGGCGAAACGAATCCAAAGAACAAAATGTCTGTTCAGCGCCAGAACGGCGTTAGGTCCTTGTTGTAGTATACAAGTTAACGCCCCTCTGGCTCCAAACAGACAAACTATACTTGGCCCCCTGATATCAAATGAGAGTCTATTTCTTGCGAGTGCTTTTTTATACACTTTTCTCCCCTACCACTCTCCAGTGGAATATAATTACGAGGGAACCAAACTCTCTTTCAAGATAATTTGGAGGAGCCAGACCATTTACAATGTCTGTCTGCATGAAAAACATGGAAGTCATTTCACTGGGTTCACGAGTCCTTTCCGATCACGATTTATTTACCGTGATGAGAGGCATACTGGAGTTAATCCGAATAAAAAATAAAACTTTAAAAGTTCAGGAAATTCGCGAACGAGAGGATCAAATAGGTGTACAACATGTTTCTACAGGGTGTCAAACTACGGTACTGATAAGTCCCAGTGTTTTTTCAATGTACGTGTACGTACATGTATAGAAATACGCCACATATAATTTATGTTATCACTAGTAAACAGTTTATTGGACCTATATCCAGGGGTGAAACATTCATTTTTCTCCGTTTCTGAACTTGTTTTAATTTGGAAAGAAAAATAAATTCTAGTTTTATATGGTCTCCTGTGGAAACACTCTGATAAAGTAACAAGCATAAACAGCTTCTCTGATAATCAACCATAAAATAATCATTCCAAACTTTGTCTGAGCCGACACTTTAAAAGCATGCATTCACATTCGCATTCACATTTTCTACTTCATTATTTGCCCTACTTCTTTCCAAGCAGCCTCCACAAATCATTTCCCTATGCTTGAAAGAACACGTTGCTCCTGTTAAACTGTTACCAGGGCAACTACAAACATTACATTTCTCAGCAACCCCTTTTTAATATAACAATAGACAACCATTGATTTTTTTTTAAATACACAAATGCACACACATGCAATGTCAATATAGTATTTACACACATAATTTTACAGTTTGTACTAGCAATATATTCATAAGTTTATATTTATATAATATAAGCATTATATATATAGTCACAATGTTACTCATAAAACATGCAAACACAGGAATACCAGGTTTGTGTTCTCTTATATACAGTGCAAGAACTCTTTCTCTCTCTCTATCAACAAGTTTAAACCCGGGCCACGTCTTATGAAGAGTTGCGATTGATCCATATCAATCGCAACTCTTTTTATCAATCGCAAGTCTGCAGTCACCTGTCTCTTATGTACGTAGTTGCGTTTTATGTAAATCGCAACTATTTAGAAGACAGGGCCCAGAACTCTAGTTTACGATTTTGTTGCATAACGCATCTTTTCATAAACCGGCATTACCTGATGTCTAGATCTACTCTGCGAGTAGCAATATCCCTAACATTTTCAACACAATTATAATTTTGATAATATTCTATATATATGTACACATTACATTGTTTTACCCAAACAACATATCCATTTGTAAGTTTTGACAAAACCATAAGTTTCTAGATGGCAATTCCTTAGGATATGCTCTTTATCCTACGTCTTTAACTTTGTGCCAGATACATATTCAAATGCAAGAAGAAGAAAATCATATTCTAAAACAATAGCCATAGATATTATAGAAATTTGAAATAAATACCATCAAAGTCTCCACCACAACTTAAAGAGTGATTTTTAATGTACAATATACATTGACATCCACTTTCATAAAAGCATAACATGTATCACAAAACTCCACTTAGGCTTTTTTTCGTACAACTTTCAACAAAATGCTCCAAAACAGAGGTTGTCCCTCCAGAAAAGAAACATTTTTTGTGTAGTTCATATTCATTTCTGAAACAGTTCATTGGTAGAAAATGAGATATCTTATAGTGCTGATGAGATATATAGTATAAGTAGGAAAACAGTCTTTTTTCAGATAAAAACTCCATTTTGCATATCATAATCACACACTTGCCCTTAATTAAAGTTCATCACACTTTTTATTGAAAACACCACATCGCCCGAGCTGAGGTAACTGTCGTAAGTTTGAACAGCAAGAGGCCAATAAGGTCACTTCTCAATTTTTCCGAACCCGTCATCGACATCAATTATTCATTCTTTTTTTTTTATCCAACAAAACATTCACGATTAGATTCTGATATGGTCTGGACCCAACACTAGCAGCGTTTGTTCGAGCTTTCCACGCCGCTAGAGATATCTGATCTCCAATTGTCATTTTATCAACGGAACAGAGTGAGGGAAACGTGTATAGATAGAGCTTATTTGACAGTTGTTGACAGAAGGGACAGAAGCCCTTATTTTTTACATGTGTACCTGTGCCTTCATACAGTGTTAGAGACACCATGACGAAAACGTTGTTTGTTTGCTTAGAAAGGTGGTCTGCATTGGCATTATGGGATGAGAAACATACAGCCTCAAGGTCCTATCAGAGGGACCTTGGTAATAGATTAGCTAGTGTAATTATGTACTGCAAAAGCAAACAGATTAAGTTTTTAGAACAACAGAGGATCATCCAGTCCAAAGACCACTACCCTAACCACTCAGCAACCAGCTGCTTTATACCAGTTTTCACCGGAAATACATTCCATCCATCTACACCCCTATCCATTCCTACAGCCTGAAATTTGTTTCCATAACTATATACCAGGGCACTATAATCACACCCCCCCCCCCCCCCCCCTCTGCCACACCCCTCTCCAATCAACTCCCGAGCCTACAAGCAAGCCTTCCTCTGTGCACCACCAGCTAGAGATAAAAATATTACTTCTAAATTTACCCTCAAGTTGACTATTTTAAAAGTAGCTATCATTGTAGGGAGGAAAAAATTAATCGCTATAAGGTGGTATTGGTACAAAGTCACAGTTTACCAGACTTTTCGAGGGGGAAAGACTGGTTTGGCAATAAGGGAGGCGTTTCTCAGACCGTTTGAACACCTGGCACATCGGAACTAACAACTAGTCCCAGGGGTATTTCCCCATGTCTGTTTTGAAGCCAATTATCCCTACTCCCAGGCCAATTGGGCGTACATATCTGGCATGAAAAAAATCCATATTATATATTTTGGAGCAGACTCAAAATTAGTTCTTTTTTTAGTATGGGAGTAAATACTATATTCAAAATACCACCTTGTATGCGCCTTCTGGATTTTAGATATTGGACAAAATAAAAGATGTATGCTATCAGTTCACTTTGTTGCCACTGTTGTCAATATCATCTAAATTTCTTATCCCCATTATAATTAATGATCTATATTTATGAACAGAAAGAGCGAATACCTTCTTTCATAAAGTTTTGGTGGCACGGTTATAACTACTTTCCCTGCAAAAATATGTTTACACTGCATCGCAAATAAATCAGAATTTCAACCACTCCGCATAAGATCGCTCTAACAGTACTTGCACCAAAATCAAACAAAATTAAATGTTTGGGATGGGGTGTGGAGTGGTTTAGCATAAGAATATAAAGTTAGTTACCCCCAAGTGTTGCATAAAATGCATCAAAAGGAAGGGTGATTTATATGTATCAAATGGAAATTTCCAATGTCTCCTCCTTTATCTGTCACTCTATCACCTCGCATTACATATATCTTGCAACAATTGCCTACTGGTGTTGGGTCCAGGTTTGTGTTTAATAAAAATGAGTAATATACATAATAAACTGATATATTGATATCATTTGATTGATTGATTGTTTGCAGCTGTTCGTCTTCCACACGTCTTAAGATGTAATACACAATCACGCCTGAAGCTCAGTATAAAAATCCTCTCATTTACAATCTCCAATACATCTGTATTAAAACACTTTGCATAAGTGACCCTGGGCCTAGAAAATATACCCCAGTAAGGCGTCAGGATCACACACATCTGTCGTTCAACTTGCATCTCATTATCAATTCTTTGGAAGAATTAGATAAAACATTCGTAAAAGTCATCCTCCTTGTGCATGTATTCTTCTCCTTCATTGAAAAAAATGCACAAGGAGGATGAATTTTCAACTTGACTTTTGCCAAATACGTTCTACATTCCTGAATCTGTTATTGTAGAGTATGAAATACAGCCTAACAATAATTGTATTTGAAATGTTTTCATTTACTTATGCAGCATTGTGTGAGTATTAATCAATCCGTCTCATACATTACGGGTTCCTTTACGTTTGTTTTTTCACTTGATGAACCATCAGTTATTTTCCCATTGTGTCACATTTTTATTCTTTGCTTTCTCGTTGATGTTCGTACTTCTCTCCTCCAGTTACATGACTCTCAAAACTTGGGCTCAAAGAGATAGGCTATCAAAATAAAGATCATTCAGAAATGCAAAGGTTTGAGGATGAAGAGAAGAGTTATTTAGAAATCTGCCAATCGACTACATGTAAAATATATTAAATGAATATGAATAAATTCTTCTCTATGATTTTTCTTTTTGTATGAAACTTTCAAAAAGTTATTTCTATTGTTGTGATAGAATTTTCCCCACCAACATCTATCTCTTTAATATTCTGTTTAAAAATTCAACAAGATGCCATAAAATGGTAGAAATATGTTCTAGTTGGTACCTTTTCTCTGTTTTACATATCTTTCCATGTACATGTATGACAAATGAAGGGCATGTAAAACAACAAATAAGAAATAGCTCTATCTTATATTTGACTTTTAAAAGATAAAAAATTGAGGGGAAAGATATTTTTCATATTAGTCCTCAAGTCTCTTTTCCTTTCATAGAATAATTTGATAATTTCTTCTCTCTATGTAATTCAGTTTCTTTGGCCCTTTTTTCTTGTAATTTCATGTTTTGTCAAGATGTCACATTGTTTGGTGGAAAATTGGATTATTCACCTTTCTTCCAACTAAACACCAATTATTATTGAAGGCTTTTTCCATTACATGTTTGTCACTATTTTGTGCTCAGTGTATTGTTTAAGCAAAACTCTCAATTTAGCCCATTTGAGATTGTACCATTATAACCTAATACACATTTTCAAACGGGTAAGATTTTCATGTACCCAGTTTCCAACTTCTAAACTAAGATGAGAAATGAACCGACGGATGGAAAATTTCTGCTTGGGCTATCAAATGGCCAACATATTTGTTAGCCCGAGCCCATAAGGCAAGTGCTTGACTGTATGAAGAAGAACCCTGCATTGTACAAAAGAATACATCCTTGAAAATAGAAACCCAGTATGGAATGAATTATAAAAGACACTACATGAAGCTACTTTCCGTTTCGTATAAAACATTGATTGTTTGTATAAACCCAACTTTACAAATCCACATCATTCTTCATTTCCCTTCCACTTTTCGACCAGCTTGGGTTCTCCGACCAAAGGAAAAGTGGTGAGGGAAGAAAACCTCAACAACACAAAAAACTTGGAATGAACTCTTTGTCAATCACACATTCTGTTACATGTAAACACACCAAATATTGGAGTTCGCATCCATGCTTCCCTATTCCAGCCACCTCACTTTTGCACATATTTCCCCCAACTTGAAAATAAAAGATTGATGAACTCCTTGACCGAAGGACCTCTGATGTCATCATTTCCATGTAGATGCTTGCAGATACCCCTGTTGACATGGTGATGATGATGATGATGATGCCCCGCCCCTTTGTGAAGATAAGATAGGATCATGGAATGACGTCTCACCATCGAGGTATCTTTTCTGATGAAGCCGTTGAAATGTTGAACAGCTATCTAAGAAACCTGCCGACGGGGAAAGATTGGAATGAACAGAAACCAGGACACTTTCTAGAGCATTTAACATTTAACCATCACCTTGCCTACCACCTGCTGCTGCTGTGGACACTAATTATTCCTGGAGCTCTGCATCTGGGTAAGCTTTGGACGATGGATGACACAATCTCGCAGCATCTGCTGCTGCTGCATGACCTTGACAGCGATCTGTACTAGCCTCTTGTGTTAAGCCGACTTGGTTGCAAGCAGAAACTCAAGGAATGAAATGACAGTTCCTACAAAGTGTCTACTGCGGCTGTTGCTGCTGCACTTTCCCTAAGGTTTCTGGTGCCACAGGATGCTGCTGACCATGATGCTTCTCCGCTGCGGCTGCCGCTGCTGCTGCAGCTGCTGCTTCTTGGTTGGCCTTGATAGGGTCCGACCACCGCCTCTTGGGTGGGCGCATCAGCTTCATATGGGGCATCTCTAAGGGCTTGTCGGGGACGATGTTGGAGTTCTTGTCGATACCATGATCAGGGACCTCGTAGGGACCCCCACCAGGGTGGACTTGGTGTTCCATCTGCTGCTGTTGACCAGGAGAGGGCGAGGAGTGACTGCTGCCACTGGGTGTGAGGCCTTGCACAGGAGGAGGTGCATGGTGGTGGTGATCTCCAGGCTTCTGGAGCTTCTCTTCCATCCGCCTACGCTTCATCTCAGGACTGGACATGCCCTGGACCTGCATCCTGGCGTGATGCTTCTCTGCCTCTGAGTCCTCTTTAAGTCCCTGTTTACCATTCTCTATGACAGTCAATGATACGCACACATCTCCAACTGCAAGGGTGTGGCATTGCAAGCCGTAGCATTTTAGTGATAGCTCTGGCCTGACTGAAGACCAGCCTTGACCGAAAACGAAAAATGGGTGCTCATAGGGTGCTTCCACAGTTACCTACAAGTAACAGGAGATAAAATATTGAACCACATCATATCAAACTTTCCACATAACTACATTTTGATTTAAACAGTATTCCCTAGTCTAATGAACTTAAGTGTTACAAATTTGCGATAGTCCCAAATATTCTGTATAAATACTTATTAATGGTGAAGCTACACTGTAGTCAGTATCAGGTTTTGAAATGTAACTACTTATCAGGTGCATCCTGGCTGATGATTGCTTTGAAAATTAAATCTGGAAGTAATTTGCAACTAATAGTGACTGTTAATGTAAAGGACCCAAAGAACTAAGTCCTATCCCTGGTATTTGATGATTGATGATCTAGGGGTATTGATGCACCAATTCAATCTCAAACACAAGAACTTTCCGTCCCACAAAACTCCTCTATCCACTCAGCCACTGCAAAAGAATTCCAGATCCTCTTTTGAAGTGTACCTACTTATCAGGTGCATCCTGGCTGATGATTGCTTTGAAAATTAAATCTGGAAGTAATTTGCAACTAATAGTGACTGTTAATGTAAAGGACCCAAAGAACTAAGTCCTATCCCTGGTATTTGATGATTGATGATCTAGGGGTATTGATGCACCAATTCAATCTCAAACACAAGAACTTTCCGTCCCTCAAAACTCCTCTATCCACTCAGCCACTGCAAAAGAATTCCAGATCCTCTTTTGAAGTGTACCTAGATTTTGATGCTATCAGGAATTTTCAAAATCACCCCAACCTACCTGAGCTTTGTGTTCTCCAACAAGGAAGCCAATGAGAGCCAGACCCCGGTGCGGCTCCTCGTCTATCCTCAGAACCGTACTGGAGTCTATCTTGAGGCCCTCGGTACTCCCGGCGCTCTGCACAAAGTCATCCGTGGTCAGGTCCTCTACCCGCTTTAGCACCGAGTTAGCCAGCTGGATGATAGACCCGCGGGTGAAGTAAGACGGCAGGGTGTTTGTGGGTTGGTGAAGGGGAGGAGGACCTGAAACAGGGGAAGCAGTGGGTGCAGGGTTACCCCCCTTGGGGTGGCGCTGATGGTGGTGGTGATGAGGGTGGTGGTGGTGGGGGTGTTGGTGGTGGGGATGCAGCTGATGGGGAGAGGGGTGGTGCTGGGTGCTAGGGGAAGTCCTAGTGGTCTCTGCATGCCCAGGAGGATGGTGGTGATGAACGTCAGTAGCTCCTGGTGTAAATGAAAAAAATATAGAGACCAGATTCTTGTATTAAACTTACGTGAATAACACATAATTCAATAGTCAAGAGTTAAAAATGAAAGCAATGACATTTAAGAAATAACTTGTACAACATGTCCAAAATCATTAACCATGCCTTTCTCCAAACTTGGCTAACATACAGTACAAGCAGTTCAAAATAGATACACAGAAGGTGTGTATGGCACAGTAGATCAAAGAAATTTCAGTGTCATTATCCAAGTAATACAGTAAGAGCTTTGAGGGAGTTACCTCTCCCAAAATACCCATTGACTACAATGGCAAATTCATTTAACCGCCAATCAAATCAAGGTTTTCATGGAAATTATCATTAATGGCAAAGTTACCATCAATGGTAACTTTATGCAACGGGCCCTGGATTAAATCAGTTTTACCAATGTCACCACTTACTAAAATTACGAACAAATAAAAAGAAAAACATATGAAAAGATACACATATAGTCATATACATGTTGTATTCATATGATCGTATCACATTGAATTTACAATATATGTATATTTTATTTCCGGGTACATTAATATGCAGTGAGATGGTATCATTTGCCAAAAGCACTTAAATGGAGATCTTCGACAGCAAAAAAGAGAGGAAAATGTGAAACTATGACTATTTCGTGCCAGTCCATTTTAGTTGTAAACCACTAATGTCTGTGTTTTAGAATACAAAGTATGTAGCAAAACTCACTTGACATTTCTACAAGTACCAGTACCGGTATACATGGTCAGTACCTGAATTTAGATTGTAGGCTACATTGTACAAGTAGGCCTGCAATAAATGTTTTGCTAATGTACATTACCAAATAAAAGGAGAGAGAGAGAGAAAAAAGATATAGATGGAAAGAGAGAGAGAGAGAGAGAGAGAGAGAGAGAGAGAAAGAGAGAGAGAGAGAGAGAGAGAGAAATACAGAGACAGAAAGAGAGACAGAAAGAGAGACAGAGAGAGAGAAAGACAGAGAGAGAAACAGAGACAGAGAAAGAGAGAGAGAGAGAGAGAAATGCTAAGAGGATTATTTTTCAGAGTACAATATCTCATGATGAAAGATAATGAAACAGAAAAGGTCACTTTCGCTTAATTCAAACTACATTAGGAAATTCAACCCCTTTTTTGTCTAATCAAGAAAAAAACTAACATTAATACAGAATAAGCAGCCTTCACATGAAGGCCGACTTTGAGACAGGGAGACAAAGAGAGAGAGAGATAAATATATATATATATAGGCATGGGGGGGGGGGGAGAGAGAGGGGAAGGGGGAGGGGGCGATGAAGTCATCATTAATGTCAATGAACCAATGTCAAAATATTGATCTTGAACTAAACTTGAAATGTGTTAATTGAACGGTTAACACTTACACTGTACAGATCCGTGGTGAATTCTACTCCGTGAACACACGCTAAACATCACCACTGTAAACTGTATTTCTTTTGTACCCGACAACCATGAAAGCTACAGCTTTAATTCCTAAATGAGGGACTTTGTAACTGAGGATCAATGCTTTAATGGGCACAGGCACTCGTGCATCAACATGGTATTGAACCCGGATCCTCAAGGTTACAAAATGACGCCTCCTTTATGAGACTAAATCATTTTTTTTTTAAATTTACATGTTGAAAATATAGCCTCATTGCTTTTGTGAATAAGTGAATACTTAGTGTTGCGAGGGAGGGTTTTGAAGAAATTTGAAAAGATATTAAGTACCGGTACTCAATAATGAGTTTCCCGTCGCCCGCCCACATTTGCGTTTGAAAATCCAAAAATAATTCATTATTTTGAAAAATTCAATAAAACATTGTTTTTATCACACTTTCAGTCGATTTGCTATGAACAAAATTATAAATATATTAACACAAAGAAATCTTGCAAATAATAAATAATGAAATATTGCCTCATTATGAGCTGAAAAAATGTGACGGGAAACTCGAAATCGACTTTCATTGGCCTAATCTCAATAAAAAACATCTTTGGAATATTTCAACATTTATCTCTACACTACGGTACTCCTATGAAGTGAAACACTAAACAAAACCAACCAACCGCAGCATTCGGCTGCGTGTGAATTAACCAACAGTATCAGACTGACCTCATGATTCTTAACAATTTAATTCAATTCAATTCTGATTTATTGTAAATAAAAACATACTGAATAAAAAGTCTAGAGACTCATAAAATTCAGTTTACAAATTATAAATACATACAAGAATTAAAAAAAAAAAAAAAATTCAGTACCGGTAATCTTTATATTAATTACTGATTCTAATGAACTAAACACAGCTAATATCAAATAATCATGAAATAATACATGGGTGTAATTATGCAGTTATCACATTTAAATAGTAAAATATGTTGTCACCATTTTCTAAATGTCATATTCAATTTTGTCATACACTTTCAAATCAATAAGTAATCTTTTTTAAACCTAGATAACATATCTTTTAGACAAATATTTCTATATAGATGATTATCTGATCAAACGATACCATTCACAACGTTAATAAATGTATCTTTAAAATATTTCACCATTTTTCTTTACAGAAAACCAACCAACCGCAGCATCCTGCTGCGTGGGAATTAACCAACAGTTTCGGACTGACCTCGGGATTCTTAACGATCAAAACACGATACCATTCACAACATCCTTTTTCTTTGAAATAAGAAAGAAAGAAAAAATCCCCTCTCACTCATAAAAAATTGTTGGCACGACTATTCATTTGATTAAAGTACTAGCTACTAATTATGTTGGACAATACATGTATTGAACTGTGGTATTTCACAAAGGAATCGTGGTTTCTGTCTTTGGAAGTCCTATGATGTTAAAGTAACCTTGGACATCTTTCAAGTAAAAACTCTAAGCAGAGGTGTCGTGGTCTAGAGGATACATTAGGGACTTTTAGAATGAGTGAACGAGAACACGACGAACGCCGACTGATCATGCGTGTCAACGTACTTAACTGCCCATGTTGGCTACAATTAGAAATCTTTTAGATTGCACTCGACGATATGCATGCAGGAAGTAACACAATAAACATCACGGACAAAGAATGAGAACATTCCTCATTCTACCCTCAACAAAAGAACATCCCTTCACTGCTAATATGTAAATATGTGTAGAACAGGTGCATGTGACACCTGTTCTACACATTTCAGCATGTAAAGGCGCTTTATAAATGTCAATATGTATGTATGTATTGCATGTACTAGATTTAGGAAAATCAAGGTTGACGCATTCTCGATCGCCGACTGAGACCACGTGACGCAGGCGCAGTGCCTTAAAATGACGTCACACGTTGCAGTCAAAGCTCTTGACGTGCATTTCTAAAAGTCCCTATTGCCGGACTGTGAACCACGTGGTTTGCAGTTCGAGTCTCGATGTGGCACTAATGCCTTTTGTGAAAATATTAATCTACATTTGACACTCTCAACCCAGGTGTAGTAAGTGGTTACCTGGAAGGAAGAAATTCCTTGAATCCTGAGCGACTTATCACGGAAGCTTGGCTAATGTCAGGGTAATAATATGACTGCCGGGTCCTAAGGGAGAAAAGTATCAATACTGATGTGGCTGTACCCTGAGTAATTAACATTATCATTATAAATTTAACGAACCCTACATAAATCTATTGTAACATTTATGAAAAACATAAGATAATTGCAATGTAAAATGGATCATGCTAAATGTGTAATTTCCCTCTTTAATTTTGTATGTTTACCTAGAAACAAATGACGTAATTGAACTTCATCATTCACTTCTTTGCATACAATTCATTTGAGAAATAGTATTTTTGCAATGTAAAGTTCAATGGATTTTGTGTCATGGCTATAAACCTAGATAACTAGTACTTTTGAATCCCTGCATATCTATTTCCAATCCCTTTCTAATTGCCTCAGTAACTTATATCTCACTCTCCCTCTCCTTCCCTCCCTCTCTCTCTCCCTCCCTCCCTTCCTCCCTCTCTCTCCCTCTCTCTCTCTCTCTTCTCCTTCCTCCCTCTTTCTCTCTCTCCCTCTCTCTTCTCCTCTCTCTCTCTCCCTTTCTATCTCTTTTTTCCTCTCTCTCTCTCATTAATTGCCTTTATAAGCATATTTGGCCGCATTCAATTTAGTATGTGGTTTTTACTCAGCATTGGCTCAGTAATATGTCTTAACTAGTATTCAGATCACATCTTAGCATTTAATTGTAATTACTGGTAAGCCTACTTTCAGATAAAATACTTACTGATAAGCATTGTGATGTCACATTTTCAATCCAAAATAATGCGCAATTAATGTGCCGCAATAAATGAAATTGTGCACAGCTCCATGATAACCCTGTATTAACACTGTGTCTGCCAATCAAGGCCTGATAAAAAGAGGTTTAAGTCTGTTAATAGGGACTTTTAGATTTGCGTGGACTGATACGTGTGACGTCCATTCAAGGCAGTGCAGTAAAAGGACGTCGATCGTAGCAATCCCCATTGTCTTCGTGCGAATCTAAAAGTCCGTAATATGGAGATGTCTTAAACTGCTTCAACTGAAAACCAAAGTTTTTTAAGTATTTACCTAAGCCAAAAACTGAGTAAAATACAGTTTACATGTACTGGTATTTCTGACACAAGTATTGAACTGAATACTGGCCCGGGCATATATACCTTTACATTAATCACATCGAGCCCCCCCCCCCCCCCCTCTTCCTCTCCCCCTTCCCCTCATGCCAGATCCCAGCACATCTTCAACATGTTCAACACTAAAGGTCAATTCAATATCATCCCATCATTCTATTTTGATCAATACATACAAGTAAAAGCTAGCAACTGGAGAGCTTTTCCGGTACCAGTAGAATTGGTTGAAAGGAGTAAACTTAGCCTGCCTCCCATACAAATCCTAAGGTCTCGGTATCACAGTAGTGTGCAATAAGGCAATGGTCTGTTATTTTTGTAACAGGCAATATCCATTAAAAGCTTGTAGTCTTCTAAAAAAGTAAACCTGACACTGGGTTTAGGTTTGTGTTCAAATTCGGGTTTAACAAAAGAAGTTAGTCTGAGGTCTAAGTTTTCTTTTCGTTAAACATGATTTAAGGCCCCGGACCGTGTTTACCTGAATAGCACTTTACAGATGAAATGGGTTCAACAAGTAACAAGTTGGAATTTTCAAACTGAAATGTACAGCTGTTTCTTTTGCAAATATAATTTACCCATAGATGTTAAAAAAATTCCAACTGAATATTCCAAACTTTGCAAAAAGTAATTTCATGCAAACTAAGAAATGCTATTAAAGTACTATCATATAAATCAATGTATTAAATATACTGGAAAGGATGTGATAATTTGTTTTAAATCTGATAGCTTACATGCATGTACATGTACAGCGGTTTGCCGTTCTGTCATACACAATGCTCAAGACACAAAAAGACACTTTTTGGACTTCAATTCATGCTTTTTTCCTCCAACGTTTCTGTGAACACAAGTCCACTTAGGATATGACATGGATCAAACCAAAGAAACTTTATGCATCTCTTGGGTAACAGGCAATTCCTGTCATCTTTACTTGACGCTGACAAAAACTCATTAACAGGAGGGCTTTACTAAGAATCAGCATTTTCGAGGCACGAATCTGTCCACTGGCATTTCAGAGATAACTTTATCAATGTTTATTCACTGCAGACTGACCTGGGAAATTTATCCTTGTTTCTTTATGGCGATGGTCACGTAAAAGTCCTTGGAGTGTTCAAAGTAGGATTCTCTCAATCCCTTATAAACTCAAATGCATCAGAAACAATATTGAAAAGGATTTGGGCAGTGTAGAGTCTGCTTGAATTATAATAAAATAGGCAATTGACTTGGGATTTTGCTATCGAACAAGACTTCACTTAAAGTTAGGAATAATAACTAGAATGACATATCCGGGATACCCCATCGTTTTTATTGCTCTAATAAAACACCAAAGCTACTGTCTTTCAGAAGTTCATTCATTGGGTAATTACATCATCATCCCCATTCAAAATCTTTGGTCAGCAAAATTGAGAATTTGAAGATTTGCTGGCAAATCCCCCAAATCGATGACTGTTTTTTCCTTGTTGGAAAATTGTCAGCAGAATTTGGTTTGACAACTGCCTAGTGCCTAGACAATCTCAGGTAGTGGTGAATTACCTTGTTAAGCGTTTTGATCTACAAAACATCTTAACCAGTTGGATACCAAATCTGAGATGAAGCAGAATGAAATATTTATTCTGATAAACAAGTTTCATTAATGATAAAATTAATATCAATAATAATAATAATCTTAATTATAATAACATACTACTGCTACTACTACTAATACAAATAATAATGATAATAACAATAAAACAATAATGATAGTAAGATAATAAACAATTTAATAAAAATAAACAAATATGAATGCCTCGTATTGGAACTATAACTTAAATGAAGTAAAAACTTCCTCCTATGGGTAAACAGAATGAATCCACAATACACTATGTATATGACACACAATGCAGCGACAACTGATTATGGCAATGGTCAATATCCCACATCATAGCACATAGAGAGAGATAGTTGTGACGCGCACACATCAAAGGTCAATTTATGGAGCTCCAAATAATTCCCTCCCATAGAGCTTGTATGTGGAAGGAACTTCGATTGTGTATGTGTGCATGTGTCATAACGACCTCTCTCAAGTCCTACATTAACCAAATTTTTAACTTCAACCTCAGATCAAAATGTACAACCGTAGTCAGGGAAAAAAAACGAAAGTCGTAAAAGAGCCTCCCAAAATGTGCAAAGAGTTTAATGCAAAACAAATGGAAGAGTGTTATTTTCATGCAAGCAAGCTTGAAAAGTAGCCCCTGAAATTGTTTCAATATTTTGTCCCTGAACCGTACACATTTAACCTAAGCCTATTAAAGCCTAACCCTAACACTCACTCTAAACCTGAACGTAAGTCAATCACAAACTGAACGCTAACCCTACATTTTTGATGAAATAAAGCCTAAAGCCATTTTTGCCCGAGCAATATATCTGAGCACCAGCAGGACTCCTTTCATTGTATATGAACTCTGCAGCACCTCACACTACAATTAAAAGGATTTGTTGGTGCTGATTCTGCTAAAATATTCATAAGTAAGTAATGGGCATGAGATTTCCCACTCCTGCAGCTTTCCGCAAAATGTTATGAATTATTGAACTATTTCTGATAAATCTACTTTACACACTTTCTCCTGGTACAATCGTCTTTCAAGATTCCATTCATCACGTGATGATTATAAAATTTGTTTTTCAAGAAACGGGGCGATTAATCTTAGTCAAACATGTACTAGTAAGATGATTGTGTTTCCCCTGAATAATGCAGTAATACTTCATAAAATATTCAAATAAAGAAGTTTCTCCTCTTACAATCCTCTTAAATATTCTTTAGAAATATCTTTTTTCTTTTGAAATACACTAGAAGTCACTGTATCATTGGATATTATTATCCATCCCCATTGATACTATGTATAAAAAGACTTTTTGCAGGTGTGACATTTAACATACGCATCCATGCACAAATTAGATCTAACACTGAGCTATATACATGTACATGTAGCTACAATCAAACCTGTCTTAATGGTCACCTCTCTAAAAGCCAACCTGACTAACAGTAATAGTGGTCGCCTACAGTCTATATCGTCCCCTGTAGGAGGTAACATTTGTTGAAGAACTTGTCTAGAAAGACCACCTGCACATAATGGTCACCTGTATTTCTTCGCCCTAAGAGGACACATTTGTTGAAGAACCTGTCTAGTGGTCACCTGTCTACAGTGGCCACTTTTTGTATTTCCCTTGGATGGCCTTAATAGACAGGTTTGTACAGCAGAAGGCCATGAAACATAAAATTGCTAAAATGGAAAACGTTGCATTATTATCATCAGGATGTACCGGTATACACGTATAACGGTGGAATATGGCATACTTGAACATATTAAATTAAATTGAACGTACATGTACATGTACATTGCATTTATAAGCAATAAATAGTTGATAAATAATTCATGTACATGTATATATTATGTGTAGTGTAAACCATTCAATAACATGTACATGTATAACATGCCTTTATTTGCATTAAAACATCAAAATACCTTGACAAATGTGATTAATGTATGCACTAGTAATGCAGGATGCCATAAAATATAAATATTCAATACAATTCAAGAATGCAAAGCTACATTCATGTATTATATTGTCCACTGCTTCTTAAGCAGTCCAGCTACTAGATTTCGGTCACCCCAACACTGTTGCGTCTATTTTGAAACTATTACATCATCTCTTTCCAAGCAATGCGAGCTATGACAGATGACAGATTCATGGCTGTATATTTAATAATGCTGAACCGTTACTAGATGATGGATGCAGGTACATTACAGCAGATGAGTCAGTCAGAATAAATGTAGAGGTGTCATAGTCGAGTGGTTTAAGCACTTGACTTGAAATGCAAAGGTCGTGGGTTTGACCCCCGACATGGCACTAATGTCCTTTGGCAAGGCATTAATCTACAACATTTGCCACTCCATACCCAGGAGAGAAATGGGGACCCGGTAGGGTGACAAAAGCTGTTACTATATGTCCTCATGGTGACCATATGGTAGGAATACTTCCCAGGGAGTGGAGATGGTGCACATTGTATGTGAATGTTTTAAATGACCGGGGTAATAAGATATGTAATGCGCTTAGAGACGATATTTTGTATTAAGCACCAAATAAATCCAGATTTTTAAAATCCCATCCGTTAATCTGTTGAGAGCCAGAAGGGTGCTAATAGTCTGGGTAACAGTACCTGTACAGAAGTTAATCCTTTCTCGCTCTCAACAGAGGATACAATCTATTTCAGATGGGGGCATTAACTGTCTGAATACGATAATATGAATTCGGACCAAATAAAATAAAGCTCCAATGAGTATCATGATCAATTGGTGAATGCTACAGCATACAGCGCCATTTACCAAAGGTCAAAACAATGGACAGCCTATGAGACCAACGATTTGATCTTGTGAATCTCCTTCTTTTCCAGAGGATTTACGAGACCTACATGTAAGCACAAGACTGAATTAAATTTGTGGTCTAAGAAGAACAGCTTCCAACTATCATCGCTTTGTGTAATTTCAGTCCTGTGAACCTTATGTCAACTTGGATGTCTGTTGGTGACCGTCATGAATCATTGTTGATTGTGAGACATACTGAAGGATGATACAGGGAGAGCTTGATGAGCCACACAAGAAGATCACCATGATCAGGGCTTCATACTAACTTCTTTCCTGGGGTCCAGATTAATTTTTCTAATACAGTCAAACCTGCTTTAGTGACCACCTGTCTACAAAGACCACCTGTCTATAAAGGCCACATTTGTTGTTTCCCTTCAAAATGGTTTCTCATTGAATCATGTACTAAAGGAACCTGTCTACAAAGGCCACTTTTTGTGTTTCCCTTGGGCGATCACTGTAGACAGGTTCGACTGTACTACATGTAATGTATTGACCCTTAGTGAAACTTTTGAAAATTTAAGTTTGGGGGTATGGAGGAAATGGGATGTGCACCAGACCACAAATCAATAAAACTAGAAATGAATGTCCCATTATCCAGGGGATGCACCCCTATATTCATGTCTCTTTGTTTCTTACATGACTAACAATGTGAAAGGATGATGTGACCTTTTAGAACACTTGTCACTGGGAAGGTAATAATACACAACAGGTCGTGATGTGTGAAATCAGGATTATCCCTCCCAAAACATCCTGTTCCTTCTTTCTACATTCCAAACATTTTGTTTCCATGTAAATCTCAAGAAAGAGTTATGATTTATTGTTTCACTTTGCTAGTGTACATGTAGGTGATTGGATAACATTAATTTTTGGCAAAATAAACATTTTCCTGATTCTAATGTACATGTACATGTAAATCAAGGCTTTATTTGGTCTATTAATATATTTCCCAAGGTACAATACAAGCTTCTCATATCCTGATGACTACCCCTTCAATGATAACCCCCCCCCCCCCCCCAACCATCCTCCAACAACAACTAAACCCTGGACAACTAATGTACACCTACATACATTCCTTAGGAAAATTAAACCATGGACAATCATAGCTATCCCTTCAACAGCTACACTGTTCCCTACCTATATAATAAAATGACAATTATGGAATCATACACACAAATACATGTATGTACCTTGATTCGTTACAGCAAGGAGACCCCCCAAAAAATAACTTAATAGTACATGTAAGATTTAAGAGTAACGTACCAAACAAACCATACTACAATGTACATGTAGCTACTAGAAATATGACAAACTACAAACACTATCAGGGATTGATTCATGATTGCAATATCCTAGCACAATACATTACATAATTGCCCAATACGACCAACCAGCTGTATTAGTCATTGACAGACAGTGCAACGGTCCCAAGATACATGTCACAGGTATACTCAACAGGTCACATACAATATGTCCATGTACGTCACCAAGTGAGACATCACGGTTAGAACAGAACAATAACCCCCATGTAGGACATTTAATCTGGTGATTTAATGGGACATCCACGCAAGCGACAACGACACCAGGCCAGCCAGCCACCGAATATTGGCAGACTCCCAATAAACCTAGCTTCCCCTTCTGGGCAGCCCTCTGCCAAGTCATGTGGCAATGTGCAAGTATTGACTAGATGGAACTGGTCGCCGGCCAACAACTCAGAGCTGGCTAGCTAGTCAGGCAGCGCCGCTCCTGGGAATTTCGCAAGCCAACATGCGAGCCAAATTTTGTCAGATTTTGGCATGTGCATTTTGGGTCACGAGTTAAATGTATGTTAATTATGCTACAAGTGCAAGGCTATCTTCAGTACATTCTTATGGCCCATATTATCCAAAAACAAGTCTTGTGTCTACATAACATTCACTGGATATATTCTGACAGCAACATGTACATATCATAGCACGTACCCTTGTTCAAGAAACTGTCAAGCGACCCCTATGAACATAAAAAAGGAGTTCCAAATTTAGGATTAGTGCCTATCTTTCTAAGCTAATGTAGGCCTATAATTTGTTGTTATTATACAGAGGTACATTACACCTACCTAGTAGATGGTTTAAAAACAAACCCACAAGTCTACAAACTCACAAGTGCTTGAGTTTTACAGAAGACATAAATGGTTGATAAAGTTGGTAAATGGAGATTGTAGTAGATGGTTTAAAAACAAACTCACTAGTCTACAAAATCACTAGTGCTCGAGTTTTACAGAAGACATAAATGGTTGATAAAGTTAGTATTAAAATTGAGATTGCAATAAGGTTACCATTTAAAAAAAATGATCTGAATTTTAAATCTCACCTGACATAGGTTGGTCTCCATCTTGATGTGGCCCTGCCACCATGCCGGGACTGAGGCTTGGACTCTGGAACCTGACCGACGGCGTCGGGCGTACCTGCGGTGTGAGGTGCCAGGACTGCAGGCCCGCCACCGTGGCGGAGTACGTGGGTGAATGGTGCCTGGAGGAGGTTGCCGCCTGGTAGGGCACCGCCGTCGGCGCTGCGGCAATGATGGAGGGCATACTGGTCAGCGGTGGAAGGCCGCCGCTGCTACCAGGGAAGGTGAAGATGCTGCCTCCGCTGTTGGACGATGTGATGGGTAACGATGACATGGGGATGCCAGGGTTGGGCATCGGCTGCCCGTGCTTGGGGCCAATGTTTATTCCGACAGTTGGCGGTGGAAGCTCCACGCGGATGGTACCCTCCGTGGTAGCCACCATGGTCTGTCCCGGTACCGAGCCACAGTAGAAGGTGTTTGGAAGCAGAGCCAGCTGCACCTGCCGGGAAGAGTCCACATCACCGCCTCCTAGAACTTGCTTGGGGGTTGAACAGTGCAGCATCACATCCTAGAATCAAACAAGTTGGTCAAAGCAATACAAAAAACGTTTTCTTTCATTGTCAAAAAAATCATCACAAAAACTGTAATGAAAAGCTAATTAGCGATATGCACAATGTATCTATAAGCCAGAACAGGTATCTTCTTTGTCAACACCTTCACATACATTTATAACACAATAGAGCGTTTCTCCCAACTACCACAAAAAATGCAACGCACCAACTTCATGTCATGAAAAGAATTATCTATAATCGTATGTATCTAAAAGCCAGAAAGGTATCTCCTTTTTCAACACCTTTACTGACAAACTGTGCACTTATCATTCAATAGAGCATTACCCCCCCCCCCCCCAAGGTACCATAACAAATTGCAACCCCCCTTCCCCCCCTCCCAACTTACATTGACAATGACATACCACTTCATGTAGAATATAAAGATGAGATAAATGTTTTCTTTTTGTTAATGTAAAACAAGAGTTGTGGTTTGTACATAAAGTATGTCAACTCATTCACAAATACAAATGCTCATTCACAACATATCTTACAGCTTCTAACAGGTGTCAGAAAGAAAAAATAAAATGACTGATGACAACAAAATTACCCTACATCTGGAGAAAAGAGAAAAGAAAAAACACAACTGTGATAATAAAACTGGACCCGGGTTGGTTTCCTGTTATGCAAAGTCAAGAATTTCAAAATAGAATAAAGTTTGAAAGACATTGAAAGGTCATAAGAAAGTAGATCATGCTGATATGACCTTAAAAAGTATGATCAAATAAAAAACACTTTGCACTTAAACAGCTGTCGTCTTCACTAACAAGATGCGTTTTAGTCAACGTATTGTAATCACAAACACAAAACAATCATACAAGCATAAACGAAAAATGGACATGATCATAATTTGGAGAGCATTATTAAAGAGGAAAGAAATAGATATGTCCTATTAAAATTGTCCATCATGTGAATAAATGCAGAACACGTACTCGTAGTAATTTGTGCTTTACATGGCTTGGGCTGGTTATCGCATCTTTAGAATTACTCCCCATGTCGCAATGGGATGCGATATTGTTTACGACCTGTATTATAATGTACTTTCTAAAGCCTTCAGGGAGCATTCACCCCTGGCAGGTATGTTCAATAATGTACAATTTCTTCCACTTCCACTCTGTGTACATGTTTCCTTCCAGGTTACACTGCAATGTTTTTATTGTGCTTCAAACACAAACGTTGGTACAATGTAGATACAGGTGTATTTTCAATTTGCCATTTATAGTATAAAGGGAGATTTATAAAACAGATGATGGGAATAATGAAAATCAAGTGCAAAAGTAGAGGTACTGTATGCACAATAATGCAAAATGAGGTGTACGAGAGAGAATGAGAGAGAGAGAGAGAGAGAGAGAGAGAGAGAGAGTGGGGGGGGGGGGGGGAGGAGTATACAGAAATGAAACGTGTTTGAATAATTATTTACAAAATGTTATTTTCAATCTATTGCATCTTCAAGAGTATAAACAAAATATTTAGAAGACATTAAAATATCAAGACATTATTACAATGCAATACGATTAAAGCAATCAAAGTTAAGCTAATACCAGGGGTGATGGTGAGCACTTAAAAAACAAAAGAAACGGGGAAACCGATTTAAATCGGGTAATTATCAGGCCTGTAATACAAGACGAGTAGTTGAGGATGTTTTAAATAACAAAATTCCATACCTTTGATGATGAAATGTGCACTGACTTAGCTTGGAGAGATCCTGGGCTGGATCCTTTTGACTCGAGTCGTTCACCTGTTTCTGGCATGGCCACTCTGTATGCCACCTGTTGAAAGGGAGACACTCTGGCCTCAGGGATGCTGCGATGCACCTGACTGCCGGGAGACAACTGCTGCATCTCAGCCAACCGTCTGCTCTCAAGGATCTGTTGCTCCCGTACTTCGAGGTATCTTGAAGATGCAGAGTAGTGCTCCTCTGGGCTGGACCTACCCCGATCCTCACCAGGAGCTTCTAGGTGCTGTCCTGCAGAAGTAGGAACCAGGTGGCCACTGGGAAGGATGCCTGTCAAGACGTGTGGACCTACTGCAGCTGGCAGGTAGCTCCCCTCAGGGAACATGCCCTTGGACGCTGGTATCACCCCAGCCATCAGGGGCGATAGAGGATTGTACTGTGCAGGGATGTAGCCACCCTGGAAGTAGGAAGGTGCTGGAATGAGGTGTCCCTGGAGATGCTGCTGCGCCTGACTGCCCATACTAGCAAGCATCGCTGAATAAGATTCTATGCCATGGTACGATCTGGGATTGGCCGCGCTGCTATGCAAGCCCGCCGTGTACACAGCTGCAGCAGGAGACGTGAATGCGCTTGGATAGGGTGCAAAGACGGCCGAAGAAGTCGGATTGAGGGCTACCAAAGGTGGGGCTGACTGACCAGGGTACTGGAGCAGAGGTAACGATCCTGGGTTCATGCCACTGCCCGTTACAGCAGGCGAGGCCGATGCAGGAGGGTAGGGCCGACCTCCATTCGATGCTACCAGAGGGTTGTACAGTCCATACGGTGAGGCTGATTCTCCCGAGCTACTTGATGGCGCCCTTGTCTCTTCTCTATGTCTTTCTTGTGCCAACTCTCGCTGGCGTTGTTCATCCTGCATCACCGCCTCACTCGATTTTGGGATCTGTTTTACCGGTGGTGGTGACGGGGATTTCTTTATTGAGTTCTTTGAGAGAGTCTCGTCCCCGTCGGTGTCCGAGGTGTCCTCGATTGTGAATGGATGCGAGTTGTTAAAATCAGTTTGCTTGGAAGCGGTCGTTGGTTGAACGCTGTGATCTTTCTCATCTGAGGTGCTTGGTTTTGCATTGTAACTACCCATTAGATGACAGCGACACGTTTAATTAAGCAACGCATCCATTCAAATCTGGCAACATCTTTGCTCCCATCTTCCTTTATAGCATTCACTATACTTTGAAAAGAATTTTCAAAGCACCAATATGTCTCCAAGAACACCTCCTAAACAAGACTTGTTCCATTTATATCACAGGAGTCTGCAAAAATAATTGAGAAGAAAAACATGAGGAGGTTATTATAGTTTATAACATAACTCTAATAAAAGATTACGAACATGCGAGTCACTCCTTCATCAATATTTTTTAAATCAGGATAATTGCACTCTTAAGAGAAAACTACTTGTAGATAATTACTATCATTTTCTTTTCAATGTGCACAAAAGAGATGAGTACAGATATGAATAGAGCAAAGAGTAAATAAGAAAGTAGACAGAAAGAGTGAGAAAGAGAGAAAGAGAAAAAGAAAACTTAATGACAGTGTTCTATTTATATATTTTGTATCAACCATGCCAAAAATAAAAAGCTTCACTTGTAAAATAATACTTCATGTAAATTAGCAATTCTAATTAGTTGGTCAATATATGTCATGGGGAAATGAAAGTAAAGAAAGCAGGGGACCTTTCTTTCTACTTATATCAAATGAAATGGAACTTCGATCCATTATTGGCACTTGCAATTAACCCTACCCGACTCAGATTTGAACCTGTGATCTCATGGCTTACACTGTACTACTAGTATCTACTACTCTATTCAAGCCTTAATGTCTACTGTGCGACCTACTGTTTGTAATTTTACTAGTCTAGAACCCGCTTCATGTAACATGTGTACTTACATGGATATGTACATACTGAAGCATTCTCTAAAAACACACATCATGACCCTTATTTCAACAAACTATCATTCATCTAAAAATTAAAGATAAACATAGTATATGTACAGCTAATCATCAGTAGACATCTATGCAATTCCAATAATTATTCTTTTATGATATTCTGAAATCAATGAATTACATGTAAATATTCACATATCACAAATTCACCACACATGTGCATGAAAAACTGACGATTTGAATTATGATCCGCTGAGAGTATACAATGTGTAGGCTACACATGTTCGTACAGTGTGTAAAATGACGTTAACGAACAAAACAAAATTACAGAGTCATGTCAACCCAAGTGCATGGACTGGATACTATCACTACATCAGACATTTAAAAAAGAACACTCTACTTACATTTGTATTTCAAAAAGAACTCTTCTACAAAATTCACATCTCCATCAAAACGGTAACAGATCCATCAACAAACATCTTCATTTAAATCACAGACCCTGTTTAGGTAGATTCGCATCCTGAAATACCCCCACACACATACAGGAGAAAGAAGAAGAACAAATCAACATGTAATGGATGCACATCTGTGGCACTCTGCCAATCATAATTGCTGGCAATTCCATTTGCTATTCCTTCCCTAGATAGACTGCAGCCATAAATATGAGATAACATGGATCCCAGGTGGAAATATAATGGGCTCAAGATGATGACAAAAGTTTTATTAAATGCTACTGTTGAATGTTGTTTGAGGGCATTTGATTTGTATCTAGCATTTACCAATGTATATTGTTGAGTTAAAAGCTCTACTAACTAGTCTAGGTTAAATAATATCATCCTGGACGGATTAAAAATTATAAAAATCAATTAATCTAAATATTATCTGTTTTTCAATGAATCTTACTTTGTCCCGGATTTACTTTGTCCCGGATTTACTTTGTGCAGAACTATGAATTTACAAGATATCTACAAATACAATGTATATTAGGAAGATTTCTTCCATGTTCCAAGAAGAAAGCAACTTGTTCCGTTTAATACAAGGTCTTCCTTTGACTGATTAATCTGGATTTTTGTTTTACATACATGTACGTATGGTTAATGTATGTGAAGGCTTACAGTGTACATGCACCCTAACCAAAAAAAAAAAAAAAAAAAGCAAAATAAGCAAAAAACAACAAACAAACACACAAAGCACAATTTCATCATACCTTTGACCTTGAACAACACAACAAAATGACACTGCTTTCTAAGAAGTTATACCACTATAATTTAACCACAATTTGTGGAAAAGGTAGAAATTTGTATTTCTCCAGAAATCTTGCTGTTATCCCAGTTTGAAAGAAATAAGAAGCAATCTCATACATATTTTGCTCCTAAAGGTACTGTGTCTGCTTGTAGATATATACTGTAGAACACAAAAATGTCACAGAGAACAATATAACAACTGTTTCTATGAATAAATGTGTTGAATGGTTAAGATAAGTTCATAGACACCAATGTCTCCCAAATCAAATCTTGCAAATATTATTTCAGATATGTATAATAGAATGCAAATTAACATTATTAAAGAAGAAACAAAACTATTATCAAATCTAAAACACAAATAATGTTAATATATATATGTACCCTTTACCGGTATCATTCACGTAAAAAAAATATGCAAAGTGAAATAAAATCAAAAATCTAACTTTTCTCTCTTTTTTTAATTCCCCATTATAAACAACAAAAATATAACTGATACTTTTCATCCACCTGTACCTTGCACACTTACTGTCAGCGACCCAACTTGAGCATCAATAAGAAAGGCGACTTGAGAGGAATAAGAGTAAATAATTAAAATCCAAAGCCTCAGCTGCATTCTTGTGAAAAGCAATACCCAATATGCAGACTTCAAGTCCCAGACAAGCAGTAAAAGGTCATCACAAGTCTATATTCCGTATCCCAAGTTGTCTGCTTTTTCCGTCTTCGGCAGCGTCATCTCCGCGAAAGGTTTACCTACAAGTACATGTTCATGTATACTGTGCAATGTTGTGAGTGCTTTGGCCCGTCATGATGTAACTGGTAAGGCGCTTTAATACAAGAAACCGTTATTATAATGTTCTTTTCAGTAATAACATCCATTCGTCAATCATGTTACTGTGGCATTTAAAGGTGATAACGGTGATCAAAATGTATTCTTTTTCACCGGCCCAATCAGACAACTTGATAATATATTAACTAAAAATAACTGTTTCTTCTAAAGTGCTTTACTAGTTACAACGTAAACCACAAGAGCGCTTATCAGTACAATATTATTACACCAGACACTGCATTCTATTAAGATTCTGAACTTTAAAGTGCTCACTCTCCACTCCCTTGAGGACCATTATTATGGATTATACAGTCAAAGCTGCTTTAGTGACCACCTGTATAGAAAGACCACCTGTCTACAAAGACCAAATTTGTTTTTTCCTTTGAAAATGGTTTTTCATTGAAACATGTACTACAAGAACCTGGACATAAAGACCACCTGCCTATGAATTGCACTGCCCTTCAATCATGGCGATGATCATAAAATTCATGTACACACAGCGCTCCCTTTGTTTTAGGCATGCCAGCCTAAGAAATGAATTTACATCCTGGCCCAGGAGGTAAATTATTTTGAGTACAACTCCATTTAAAGAGGAGGAGCATAGAATTATAAATACAAGTAAATTTATCAACAACATGCAGTGAGGCGTAGTTGGATCGTCATCTGGCTCTCATGACTTTCTTTATATGCGCGTGGGTTCGAGTCCTGCCCCGAGCAGACAAAACAAACAAAAAATGATTGTTGCAGCATTGTGTGTAAGCGCGTCCCTCCATTCTGTTCTCAATGCAGGCTCGGGTTCAAGGAAAACACTTTGTTTATCAAACAGAATGTTAACCCGTGTGTAGGATAGTAACACCTTAGGCACATTAATATGCTACACTTCTTACACAATACACAACTGGTAATCTTCCTAAAGATCTTTGTGATAGGCTGCAAAGCCCTCTGAAGATTAACAGAAGAAGAAGAAAAAAAATCAAATACTGCAAATCCCATTTAATTTATGTAAACTTTACAAAACTTTCAGCTATGACTGCATCTCTCTAGCAAGAGGACACATGGGTAAGCATATCCTGACACATTTTCACATTAATGTGTTGTAATGTGAGACCCTCCTCAGACAAACTTACATCTACTATCTTTATCTCGATGTAATCTGTAATTATATTCTTTCATCATGCAATTGTCAAGTGAATTGATCATCCTCTGTACCTTTTTCTTAATTTCTTCACTTTTTCACAAGCCTGCATTTCCACATACAACATGTACTACTAGTAGTTTGTTTATCAATAAAAAAGGGAAAAAAAAGAAAAAAGAAAGGAGGAAAAAAACCTTCCCACCCCCCCCCCCCCCCCCAAAAAAAAGGACAAATATATTGTTGATCTGTAGGCTAGATACATGTATTTTTGTTACATGTATAAAACATGTATACATGACCTGAAGGGCATTTGAGTGATGCCTAAAACAGACTGCTCATAAATTTTGCATGATACAGTAGTTGCTCCAAGCTTCCAAGATAAAAATGTAATTCATGCAATTTAAATGTATTAAGTTTCATAAAATGTACACCAAGTGAAAATTGGGACAAATACTAACTGATGTATGAAGAAAAAGAGAATTAGAAAAGCCCATCTGTTACACAGTAGCCACCATTATTTTTTTCTTCTCATTTTTTTCTCTCTTTTCTGTACTGCTTTCTTTGTGGCAAAATTTATAATAGAACACCCACAATCCGATAATGTAAAACATAAATTGGACATCTTGAATCATTTTCCTTTTTTCTTTTTTTAATGGTAAATTTTCATTTAGTTTATTTATACATTTTTTTTAAATTGTTGTTGTGCCTCCAAAAGTTTGAGAAAAGTGCCAAAAGCAAAGTAGTTGTAATTCTGATACAATAACTGCCAGAAAGGAGCTGAAGAAATATGCCAGGTTACATATCTGTTTGAAAGTATAATTAACGCAATTCTGGCTCCGAACAGACTATATGTGGTTCATTAACGAAAATCACCAATATGACTGCCAGAGCTAAAGATGGAGTACTTTGTTTGGATACTACTATATTATGTACCTTGAATTTGAAGCTCTGTGGAAGGTGGTACATAGGCCTACGTAACAGACAATCCCAAATGAGTAAAGGCTTTACAAATTACCTTACCACATGCCTTGAATGAATCATCAATCAATACAGTATATCGTAGGAAAAACCACCAGGGGTGCCTTTACATAGTGCATGCCCAGAATAATTTTCTTAGAAACAAGCAATATTTATCATTAAAAAAATATAAAAAAGCATTGAATAATTGAAGAAGGCTAGTCATGTTTTGTTCAAGATTTTCCTCCATTACTTAAAAAAGCTTTAACAAGCATCTCTAAAGAGCGTCTCTAAAACATGACAACAATGATTTGTCTCAATTGCATTATGGAAACAATCATAAAATGAATTATTCCATCCTTTTGTCAAGTGAGAGGCTGAGAGCATACATTGATAAACACAGAAAGCGAGGAGAAGAGAAAATATTGAATTTCAGACTTGTACAAAACTTTAATTACAAGGAACAATTTGTCTAATCCTCTTCAACCAAACAACCATTACTTCCCTTCTTTTTTTCTCCAATCTTTTCTTTTTCTTTGTCTATTCAACCATCTCAGTTTCCTTAACTTTCCCATCTTTTTCTTATTCTTCTCCTTCTTTTCCCCTTATCATTTTAAATAGAAACTTATTTATACTTTTTCTTCTCCTTATTTTTTTCTCAATATTTCCTCCTTGGTGTTTTTTATCTTCTAAACCCTTTTTCTCATTTTTAACCTTCTCTTTTGTTTTATTTTCATTTTCCTCTTCTTCTTCTTCCTCCTCCTCATCCTCCTCCTTCTTTCTTCTTTCCTTTCTTCTTCTTCTTTCTCCTCAGCTTCTTTTCTTCTTTTTTTTCCTTAGAACTCTTCTTCTGTTTCTTCTTCACTTCTTCTTCTTCCTTTCTTCATTCTCTCTTCCTTTCTTCATTCTCTCTTCCTTTCTTCATTCTCTCCTCCTTTGGGACAGCCAAAAAAATACACAGGGCGGAGGGCGGATTCGCCCTGGAAACACCATAAACAGCCCCCGAAATAGGCTCAAAATCCGATTTCGGGGGCGATATAAAAAAGTGAAATGATCTCAAATCGCCCCCGTAATGATTACGAGCGGCCGTGCGCTCTCTTCTAGCTTCGTATTCATTGCATTGTGTGCGCTGAATCTCTGTGTAAAATTGTATACACAAAAATCGGTCGTAAAAAAACTTGAATCATATTCCATACCTTACCTGGCTTACCATGTCGTACGCAAGTACGCCAAAACAGGTACATTTTCGCAGTTGCGAGAGATCGAGACGGAGCGTAGGGGTCGAGTTTTTGGTGGTCGATTTTGTTTTGGTAGATTAATATTATTAGCGGAACCTAGACCACTAAACATCGCTAAAACTGCAATCAATTTCCATCACGAATTCACGATTGCCGCTATTTTATAAAGTTTCCATAAATAGAGGTATGAAATTAAATCCTATTTTGTGATTATTCTCGCCATGTTTTCGTAATTTTGATAATCATTTCTTCAAAGTAAAGAAAATCAGACAAAATCACTGTGACTGACACGCATACAATACAGTGCATTGCCGATGTGTGGTGTGTGTGAGTTGATTTGAGCCGAGCTGAGCTAGCTCGCTAGTAACTCCTGGGAGCTCCAACACCGGCGCAGCCGCTGCGGCTGCGGCGCCGGTGTTTCATGGAGCTTCCCGGAGCTGAGTTAGCTCGCTAGCTGAGCTCGAGTCGAAAAGATTTGACACTTTCAAATTGTTATCTGTTGGTTTGCATCATTATTGCCGCGATTTCAATATAGTTACGTGAATAGATGTACGAAACCTGAGCTTAGAATTAGTAAAAGTATTACTAATGTCTAGAGTCTACGTTTTTAAACGACTGTCTGATTTTCTTGTGAAAATTTTATTTTGAAAAATGATTATCGAAATTCATGGCCAGAAATAATCACAATCTGGGGTCTATTATGTTACAGTTCTTGCATCAAATCAATGCATGAAAACTTAGTTATTGAACTAGAAAAAGGGGTTTCTTTTTTAATAGGCAATTATGAAGCAGGAAGCCCGAAACCTAGGCTTAGCCTACTAAACAAATCTTAACAAACTGTAGACCTATCCTTTTATGAATTAATGAAAAAGTAGCCCCAGAAAGAGAGCCCCCGAAATGGAAAAAAGAGCCCCCGAAAGGTGAAAAAGTAGCCCCCGAAAATTTCCCAAAAATTTGAAATGGAGCCCCCAAAATGAAAAACTTAATTTTTTGCCTGCTTTGGGACCCTCTTGACCGCTTATGAGGGCATTATTGTTCTTCCTCTAAGCCATATCAACATTCATGATCTAAAAATCCCTCCAGGCTTTAAATATTCCTCTCCTCCTCTCCCCCCCCCCCCCCCACCCCTTCCTCCCCTCTATCTTTGGAGTCCTGATGAGGTGACCTTTTTACATTAATTTGATTTGTTTAACATTACATTTACTGTTCTTTCTTTAACCTACATCAACATTAATGATCTAAAAATCCCTTCAGGTTTTTAAATAATCATCTCCTCTTCCTCCTCCTTCTTTTCTTGTCTCTCAATCTTCAGTTCGTCTATCTCTCTCTTTTTCTCTGACCTTTTATGAGTGCATTACCTTTAATGTTCTTCCTTCAACCCACATCAACATTCATGATCCAAAGATCCTTCCAGGCCAGGATATCCTTTAGTAATAATAGAGTGAAGAGCAAATCACGGATGGTTCATAGGTACACAGTGCCCTTTTCTAGCAATTTTAGCAACTTGATGTACAATTTGTACATACAGTATAACAAAATTTTATGCCAAGAAAATATGTAGAAACACCTGTATATATGTATTAAGACTGCCTGAGGGAAACAAGAGCAGTGGTCTTTATAAACAGGTTATTCATGAATTTTAGTACAGGTTCTAATGTAAAACACTGCTCAATTGAATCAAAAACTTGGTTGACCTTATATACATGTACAGGTGGTTGCTAAACATAACTGTAGGCCTAAATTAGCCCAAACCTTGTAATCAAACTGGCTCTTCATAACAAAGCGCACGCCTTAAACCATATCCTCCTTTCAATAAATAATAATGTAATGTTTTTGTTTGCCTAAATGTATCAGGGTAATTAGAATTTGTAGCAGCTTTCTGAGCACATTTTAATAATAATACTGGAAACTACATTCATACATTGTATGTATGTCATCACAGTACAATTTTTTCTACAAATGTACACAAAGCATTATTGCATACAGTACAACGGTGATTGATTTTCCAATTGTTCCATAGAAATAGAATGATGATATAAGTAATGATAATGGCTCACATTGTTAAAAAATTGAAATTGAAAATGAAAGATCTTTGATTATGTTGTACTCTGAGTCATCAGGAACTGAAGGCCAACATACTATATACAGATGTACAATTAATTTTAAAAGCAATCAACCTCATATGTGGCATTTACTTTGAACATGATGACCTTCTTGTAATGTCAGTTGCCACTTCATAAACTTTTGATTTATAATCTCAATTTTTGCACTACACATACATGCTCTCCATAGCCTCCTACGAAACTGCTCAAACTAGAGATTCGTTAAAAACATTAGTAAAGAATTGAATGTGAGAAAAAAAACATATAATCATTATTTCATGAAAGCTTACATGTATGGATTTCCATATTTTGAAGATTGCTACCAGTACAGGTATGTATCCCTCAGGCTGTCTTGAATGACATTTTGATATCCTAATTACCTCTACTTTTCATTCCTAGGCAAATATCGGGATATGGTGAAAAGGAGGATTACCCAATCTGCTATTTACACTTAGGGCCATTAGAATTATAACTAATTACTATTATAAAAAATAATTGATGTTGAATTAATGCGTGCAAAGTACATGTAATGGTACATGAAACCATTTGTTTGGAGCCAGACGTGCATTAACTCTCTCAAACACATTTCTGGCTTGGTACACAAAGTATTTGTTTTGTCTGTTTCAAGACCCCCACTGTGAATTAGCACTGGAATTTTAGTGAATTTTGATGTAGTTATATGTGAAATTGACAAAGGCTCAAAGAAATGCAAGGTACATGTACATGTAACATATCAATCGGTAAAAGAAAGAAAAAAATTGTTCTGTTACCCTGAATTTGTATTGGCAGTAAATTGCCATCATGAAAGATTTGTCCGTCCTCAAGCATGTCATCATTTTTATCATTATTCAGTTGTATTCGCTATACACCGGTATGTATATATGGAAATGAAACTTTTACAACAATGGAGCAGCATTTCATTTTTTCTTTATTTTTCCTTGCTCGCTTCACTCACTTGCAAACGTTACAGAAGCAAGAGACCTGAATATCATCATATTCAGGTATCGAGCTGTCCAAATATAAACAAGTTTTGTATGTATCACGATCACAAAGACTTTCAAAAACTCAACCCAAGAAAATGTCAATAGTCCACACCCATCTACATGTACATTGTAAGTGTCCAAACATTACAATGAAACATTATACAATCAAAACAAGGTATATATGGGTATACAAAAGGCTACTAAAATTGCCCTGATATTGATTTCTCCAAATCTTCAAATGCGATCATTGTTATTATACAATCATGCAATCAGGGCAGGGAGGAGTCAAATATGTTATTGTCTTATCTGGTGAACATTGTTTAATGGTGTCAAAATTACATTTTGACCATAATTAAGTGTCTTGCTTGCTCATTCGCTTCCCTCGCTTGCAGAATTTATGAAAACTGGATGGTTACCATTTGGGTCAGAGGCATTAACCTGTAAATGTACATTTAAGTTTACATGTACATGGAGCTTAACAATTGCCAGAGAGATGCAAAAAAAAAATGTCATACCCTTAGCCAGTTTTGTAATTTTTTAAAAGTATGTGAAAATTGAATTGTCCCAATTAATGTAGATTTCTTGAGAATGTGGTATATTAAAGCTTATACCTAAAGTTTTAAAACAAAGGCCTAATACAACCAGTCCACCTATCATTCCTGAGTTACGAAAAACATGAAATTTACAACGGGAATTAATAACGTAGTTATTAATATTAAAATATTACAAGAAATAAATATTATAAGAAACTGTGGACAGAGCATCAAAATACCCTGCCTATCTTTTTTGATACAAGTAGCATAAGATGAGACAATATTTACTAAATTTCTGTAGTGCCGGAGCGGAGATGTTTACTTACTGGGCCTAAATCTTAACTACGCAATATAAACGACTATAATACGGTTTTATCCTACCATAGGCTGGATACTATACTGCTTGAAGTCTGTCTCAAGAAGCACTTGAAGTGTTGCTCGTTGAGTGGAGCTCCACCGTCGCTTGTAGTAGTAGACAGAAGAGACAGAAGAGACAGGCAATCAACAGTGTTTGTCGCGTGCAAGTCTCAGGTTCAATCTGATGTTCCCAGTAATAAACACGCCCGCGGAAACTACCGCGGGTGTCGCCTAATGCGGGACTTACGCGCATATGCCGCCAGAGCCGTAGTGGCTAAGGCTGAACCACTACATTATTCCCCACTTAATGAGTTTAAAGCCCAACTTAAACTAAACTAAAACTAACTTAAAACTACTCCCGTACCGCAGTGCGGGGTCACGCCGTTCCCCGCTGGCGGATGGGTCAAGGACCCTCCCTGCCAGCACCGGTGAAGTCTTGGCCTTTCCAGAGGGCGGGCGCCTTTATCATACCTAAAAATATACTGTATTCCAAAATTTGGTACCGGAAATATGATGAAAAATACATGTGTATAGAGACCCAATCCCAAAGCCATAATAGTGCATGAAATATACGACTATATAATATAACTAGTCAATCCCATAGCCATAATGATGCATAAAATATACAACTATATAATATAACTAGT
>JAVYIG010013857.1:0-44673 GCA_035222895.1 Strongylocentrotus droebachiensis | reverse complement strand
GTTTGCCAAGCCTACTGGAATGACCCCAAATCTCCCGATTACATTTTTCCCCTTATTCGTTGTTACTGTCACTAAGCGCCATTTCTCTCTGTTTCTTTTCTCTTCTTTCTTTTCTCTTCTCTTTTTTTTTCTCTGTCTCTTTCTTTTCTCTTCTCCTTTTTTTCTTCTCTTCTCCTTTCCTTTTTTTCTCTTCTTTTCTTCCTCTTTTTTCTTTTTTTTGCGCCGCCAATAGGGGGGGGCCGCGGCCGTTTCGGCCCCCCCCTGGATCCGCCACTGCTCTTTATATATTATATCAACTGCCATATCGATTGACTTTGGCGATCATGCTGTACCACAACTCTCGGCTCCTAGCCTTCTCTATTAGCACCACTTCCAGTTCTTTCCTAGCTCCTCTCTCTCTTCTAACAATTTTGGCAGACTGTCCAGCCAAAAAATCCTTCTTCTTCCCTTACTCCTCCTTCTCACAATTTTCCCTGTCAAAGCAAGTTTCTCTAGGCCTTCTTTACGGGTAATGTGACCCATTAACTTTAACTGCCTAATCAACATCTCACGTTGTTTGCACTCCAGCTCTTCTCAGAACTTCCTCATTACTGACTTTGTCAGTCCAAGGGATTTTCATCATTCTTCTTCAAAACCACATTTCGCAACTTTCCGCACTCTTTTTAGTAATAGAGGCTAAAGTCCATTTTCACTACCACATAAGTACTGGGAAGATGTAACTATTCAGTACTCTTATTTTGGTCCTAATCATACCCATTGTGCGATTTGTCATAATTTTGCCTGACTTCGAAAATGCAGATTTAGCGAGAGCTATCCTTCTCTTGATCTCTGTCTAACATCTGGCATCCTCGGTGATCATGCTGCCGAGGTAGTTAAAAGAGGAGATTTGTTTAATAACCTGTTCTTTCAGTTTCAAGTTACATATAACATTATGTGTTTAAAACCCAGGCGTCCTAGGATAGAGCATGCTGCATTTTGTCTGACTAGGGCGCCTACCAGGCTAAGCAAGACACAGTATTTGCCAACTGAATGCCTGACATAATTATAGCGGAACAGCCATAATAATAAAGAATAAATTTCAGAATACGTATCCCTATTATCACAACGACATTAAAAAAGGCTCCTAGCCACAATAATTCAGAGTTCGTCAGGTGATAAAAACTACTGTAAGCCAGGGTCTTTTATACTCTACGGGAGGACCGTGCGGAGCGGTCCATAATTCGATCGATAATTGGAACAATAACGCACAATGCCTATTGGTCGACGCACACGGTGATCGACCAATCACCAGGCCGCTGGATTCGGCCGCTGGTTCGGCTAATGCACCAGGCCTATTGGCCGACGCATACGGTACTCAGCCAATCAACGTCGTGATCTTTTAGATTCCTTATTGACCACATTGCGAGACAAACGAATATCACTAGCGATATTATTTTCGATACTATATCCGCAATGAGTAATATATTTAGCATTAAACACGGTGTTCATTTTGATTTCCTTGACAAATTGAGTGTCAGGTATTAGTATTTATTTCAACGAAAAACCGATCATACGTCGCAACATAAATTCATATTGTGCATTATTTACAATCAAAATGATAAATCATAACGAGAAAGATACTTAAATGTATACGTTCAAAAGAATAATTTACATACATGATGGTTGAACAAATTTAGGTAGAAACGAAATATATAATAAAAAAAAACATTTCGAAGGCAATATACAAATTATGTAGTCCTTAACATAATAACATAATTTTCACATATATATAATACACAATTTGCAGTCAGTGTGCGAATATTGTGATATGATATGGATAATTATGAGGAAAGAAAGGTTTAATACTCTGCTGTATAACTATAGATGTATTTGTTTCTTTCCTATGCAAATTTGAACGTTACCATTATTTTGATGATCTTTGCTAAATGTTTGCAGTGTTTTTATATGAATATCATCAACTTTTCAAAACATTTCATTGAACAAATATTCTGTTGTACGAAGAAATAGTGACGGATAATACACTAACGCATTATACATTATACATGTATTCAATTATTATCGAAACTGCTTTTGAGATGTTTTCTTTCGGTTCACTTCAGGGAGACGTATGATGACGTACGCGCCGGGCTTTCTTTAATCTTGTCTTTTTTTTCTTCATTTATCAAGTTATTACTATTTGTATGCACAATATATGAGAGGAATATTGCAAGTACAATCGAATCTGGTTCAATGATAGATTTGGTTTATTTTCTCAAAGCCAGAAATCTTTCAAATCTTTATTTATTTATTTATTGGAATTAGATGAACCGATAGACAAAGAATATCATTAGACGTATAATGGTAATAGCAATCGTCATACATTTGAATAAATATTGCATGGAGGAACACACAGAAGTTTTTCAATATATTATATACACATGTATATGCCTAAGGTTTGAGCCGTTAAGTGATACAATTCAATCATAATACATTTGCTAAATACTACTTACAATAAACTGTTCAACAGATATAAAACATTTGTAATCTATTTGTTTCACGGGCATTGCCTCGTGATGTCATCCAAATGCCATTTTATAAATATACAACACTTGTTTCATGTATGCAATATAAAGGCATTGGCATCATGAAATTTATTACCGAATGGTAAGATTTTTCAACTTAATTGTACATGAATATTCACAGTTTTTTAGTGTGAGAGAGGGAGACATGTTCCCAAACGAGTTTATTCACAAGTTGCATGAGGGTCTCCTATATGATGGATGAATGGTAAGCTCATCAAAGGACTTCGCTTTTGAATTCTTGTCGGCTCTTTAAACTGAAGAACCAAAAATCACTCTCCCCGTAGGACATGATCTGGGAATTGAAAATTAAAACGAATAAACTTTTACAAAGATATCCCGTCTTTATCCATGTCTACCCGATGAGTGACAAAAAATGCTCCTCTTTTATTCATTTAATTTATTTATACATGGTTCATCGCATTACTTAGTATAATCAAGATGAACATACACAAACAATATCAATAGTCTTACAAACGCAATAACAATCATAATATATTTAAACAAATATTGCATACACAAACACAAATAAGTGTTCAAATAAAAATATATAATATACACATGTATATGTCTAAGGTTTTAGACGTTGTCGCACATATTAACATCCATTTTAACATGTATTCCTTAAGTAATACAAATCAAACATAATAATACTACTTGCAATAGCAAAACTATCTAAATAATAATGCTCAACAGATATAAAACATTTCGATTTTTTCTTCTTCACGGGAACTGCCTCGTGATGTCATCCAGATACCATTTTATAAAATATACAATACATATTTCATGTTTGCAATATAGAGTCATATTATTATCATATTTGGCATCTTAAAAGTTTATTGCATGGTAAGATTTGTCTACGCAATTGTACATGAATATTCGCCGTTTTCTAGTGTGAGAGAGGGAGTAAAAAGACCCCCTCTTCCACATAAAAAACAACAACAACACCACAAAACCACATGCGGTACATATAATTAATACCCCCACATTTTTTGGGGGGAAACAAAGAGAAAACAAATGATACATGTAGGGTGTAGACACGGTGCCGAGGCATCAATAATGAACATAATGGTAAATTATTTTCTTGGCCTTGAACCCATATTCTGTAGAAACTTTTATAAAATATTGAAAATGTTCTTTTCTATTAATTTCGGCAATTTTTTCAACACTCCATGAAATTAATTATCAGATCTGAATAGATAAATAAATTTTCTATAAGTATCGTTAAAAAAAAAAAAAAATAAGACGAAAGGATCGTCAGAGCCCGTTCCAAAGTTACGATGTAATTATGTAGCCCTCTACTGTCCGTTTTTCTGTATACGCTGTCCGAGTTGTGAGCGCGCGCAAGGGGTCTAGCGCGATCGCCGCTACACCCGATATCGAACTCGACATGACCGGGAAATAACGCTAACATCAACGGAGGAATATTGGCTAACACATAGCAAGGTAAATTACGTGGTATGATTGCTGTAATATCTAGTATTTTGCGAAAACAAGCCAACTGTCCGAGTTATGCTACGGGGAGAGTGGTATTTGGTTCTTCAGTTAAACAGGCCGACATGAATTCAATGATCGTACTCCGATTGCAGACCCCCATACAACTTGTAAATAAACTCGTAGGACATGATCTGAGATTTGAAAATTAAAACGACTAAACTTTGCCAAAGCTATCAGGTCCTTTACCATGTTTACCCGATGAGTGAAAAATCATGCTCCTCTTTTATTCATTTATTTATACATGGTTCATCGCATTGCTTAGTATAATCAAGATGAACATAAACAAACAATACCATTAGTCTTACAAAGGCAATAACAATCATAATACATTTAAACGATATTGCATGAAGAAATGCACAGAAGTGTTTCAATAAATATATATTATATATACATGTATATGCCTAAGGTTTGAGATGTTGTCACACATATTCCATTCAATTTGACATGTATTCCTTAAGTGATACAAACCAAACATAATCAGTTTGCTAAATAATTGCAATAGTAAAACTGTCTAAATATTAATGTTACGCTCAACAGATATAAAACATTTAGAATTAATTTTTTTCACGGGAATTGCCTTGTGATGTCATCCAGATGCTATTTTATAAGTATACAACACTTGCTTCATGATTGCAATATAAAGGAATATCCTTATCATAGTTGGCATCTTGAAAGTTTACGCAGTTGTACATGAATATTCGCCGTTTTCTAGTGTGAGAGAGGGAACAATGTTCCCAAACGAGTTAATTTGCAAGTTGTATGGGAGTCTCCTATCGGAGTACGTTCATTGATTTCATGTCGGGGGGGGGGGGGCAAATCAGGTCAGATAAAACAACAATATAACAAACATGAATTGAGACAAAATCAATACAAAACATATATATATTGCATATTTCAAGCTGCCTGGGTATGGAACAAATTAACCGAATAACTATGATCTGCAGGCCTTCCTCCCCACACCTGACTAGATGCACCTGATATTGATTGAAATATTTGTATATTTGTAATATTCTATTTCTGCTGCATGACAACTGTCCATTTATTGTATGGTGTTAGACGGCATCTGACTTATATACTGCAACATGGTCACCGAATATTAAAGGAGATGGTGTGTAACATGGATGTATCATATTTGTTTTCACATTGCCTCGCCCCCTCCTTTCTCTCTCTCTCTCTTTCTCCCTTACTCTCTCTTACTCTCTATTTCTGGTTTTACACCTAATCCCAAGTACTTGTCTACAAGTCCTCCTGCTTCTGCCAGGATGAGGATCGCATTTAAATCCTTTCTAGTCCGATTTGATGCAGATTTCCATAATTGAAGGAGGTGTATGTACTGCTCAGAAATTTCTTTAGACTTCTCTCTGATACCTTCAGCGGTGCTGTAATCGATGCGAAGAGCAACGTAAAGAGGACTCCACAGATTAGGCGGTAGAAGCCTTGATAGTTTCAGGATATTCGCATCTGTCACTCTCTGTTCATCCGATGGACTGAAATTTAAGAATTAAAATTGTACTATGCTTAGGCAAAAAGTCACAATTCTATTTAATTCTCTCCGCCAGAGACGAAATACATTTTAACTCTTCGAAATTGTACTGTATAAATCATTTCATAAATATATTAGGAAATGCACTTGCAAAAGAACGAGCAATCAATTTGACCTGGATAAGCGGGTTTATAATAATAACTAGTCAAATCGTGGCACGGGCCAAAATTAGCGACAATTTTGTTGTCTCGGAATGATTTTCTAGAGTTAAGGCTTTCAGATACTTAAAAACAAATACAAGGACAGGCCAAATAATAAAAGAATAAAGTCTACAAGTCACGAGAAGTGGAGCATTCATCATTTAAAGAAGAAATTGAGTTCTGGTCATGCGATTGCATTGTGAAAGAAACGGTGTGGAATCGACCAGAAAAGGTTGATCATCTAGCATATAAGAATTTGTGTGTATTGCAAGGTTCTGGAATCATCAAAATGATAAGAAATTTGGCCAAGTCTTGGTTCAGTTACAAACACTGTACACAGAAAGATGTATATGGGACTTCACGAACACGTGGCGTAAAAATCCTACCCCGAGTTTTACGATGTTAATTGACATATTTAGAATATAAAGGCATTTTAAGAGCCATGCTTTTCAGGGAACATGTCTTATCTGATGTTCTTCCACACTTGCATAATAAGAATGATAACGCTCACAAATTATTTTTCACCCCTTCCCAGAACTCAACCTTCTCTTTAAACCTCTGCCTCACAGTGTAGTTCAGTTATTTTCTCCTGGACTGAATATTCTACCTGATATTGGGATGTACTGTAAGACTATAAGTCGTATTTCTGACTACTGACTCTTGGAAATATAACCACGGGCATTTACCTTCTGGGCAACTACCCCAGAACTACAGGTTTAATGTATACAAATACCACGGCACTTTTACATCCAGCATTTTTAGCTCTGACATGTTTAGCTCTTACAGTTTTCAATATACAATTCTGGGGGAAAATCATTTTCAGGCAGCGAGATGATCTCTTTATATTTTATCGTTCTCTTGTCACGGTCAAATATACATGAGTTTTGATGACTAAAATTAATGTAAACAAATCCTCAAACGCTTCGCTCGCTTGCAAAGTTTAGAATCCTGGTAGTTGATATTCAGGCAAAACACATCAGCCTCGTGCATTCATGGATGCACGTTTAATCAGCTACCCGCCACGTAAGACTAAGATAGTAGGAAAACCTGAGCTTTGTGACGGGACGTATGTGTTTTACCGCATTTATTTTGAATACAGATTTTATATTATATATTTTCTAATGCTTCACTTCAGCCGTACATTTCTTCTTCTTGATACATTAACCACTTTGCATATATATATATGTACATAATTACATGATTATATATGTGTGTGTGAGAGTGCGTGCGTGTGTGTGGGTATGTGTTTTTCTGTCGCTCCAATCTTGGGTATTCTGAAGAGGCTAGGAACAGTATGTGGTATATGTGTGTATCGCATGGGGGGGGGGGGGTTGAAGTGTGTATGGTTGGATGGGGTTATTTGCTTTATGTTTATACAACTGATTTCATTTTGTTTTCATCAATCGTAAAATCTATGTAATGAACATTTTTGAATTCATGTCAAGATTAAATTGTATTTTATTTTTAAGATTGATTTTTATTGTTTGGAATCAATACAAACATTATTGGAAAAAGGTGTGTTGAGTCTATCTCTATAACATCAGTTAATGTCTACTTGAAGACATCAAGTGAACTATAAAAGAGAATATTTTATATTCCATTACTGCTAATTGTTGAAATTGTATTTCATCAATGCGTAATACTGCATTATACCATCGTCTCATTTTAAGATATTCATATTAAGTTTATATAAGCATATATATATAAGACTTATTTATAACTTTATAAATCATATAGAAAAATTTCATGCATAACGATAATATTTTTCAAAGTCAATCAAAAGCATTGATGGATGAAACTCTAAATGTGGAAACAATTTCTTTGTGTACGAAATAGCATTAATTTTGTTCTTGAAGATGTATATATTTTCTACAACTCCGAGCAAAAATTTAAACTTCCTTTTATACAGTGTGAGTCAAAAAAAAAAGTTTACATCTATAAAATTGCTAATTATTTTAAAAATCATCTTTGAACAGTAACTGATCATACATCTTATGGAAGAGTGTTTTATCCCAAATCATTTAGTATAATGTTTGTGTGGTATGCGTTCACGCTTGGATGAACATGAGGTGTTGTTTGCGAGAGTGCAAAAATCGATTTGCGCCAAAGTTGCTTGAATGTGTAATGTTTGTTGGGTATGGGTATTAATTCGGTCTTTGCAGATCCAAAATAACATCCCTAACAAAATTAATCATAACACACATAGGCCAATCAAATATCGAATATCAAATACCAACGAACATTTGTGCGTGCGTGTATGTGTGACTTTGCTTCTGCAAAAAGCATTTGCAATGCATTTCATCTGATACATTCAATTCATTATCTCACTAATAATACATAATCCCAACATAATACATGCTGAAGGCATCCCTTTGGCGCAAGTCGATGTTTGCACTCTCGCAAACAAAGCCTCATTTGCATCCAAGCGTGAACACATACCACACAAAAAGGATTTGATTTGATTTGATTTATTGGTTTCTGCATCTTTTTTCTTTTTTCATCATACATTTTCATGAACATAATATGGTTTGATACAATATTTTAAGTGTATACAATTTTATACAGATAATAAACGAATTTAAACAAATATATTAAATGCATAATTAACATACATTAGATGCAGGAGGGCTACAGAAATAAGCAAAATAGCTTGACGTGCCCGCAGCCCTCAACCTATACCAAACGATTTGGGATAAAACACTCTTTCATAAGATGTATAATAATTTACTGTTCACAGCTGATTTTTTTTTTAATAATTAGCAATTTTCTAGGTGTAAACTTGTTTTTGACTCACACGGTAATAATAAACACCCATCCATACACACACACAAACAAATATAATGTGGTTCTACTCACATTTCATCGATGGTTGGTGAAGGAGCATTCTGTCCCGTAGTCTCTTTGTCGATCCCTGTCATGTACACAAATGTTACTGGTTAACAAATTTATAGGCGTAAGACTCTTTTTTGTATTATTACTGTTCGTCTAATGAATACAGCCTCCCCATATTTCATACACTTAACCTTTCCGGAGTTTCCTACGTATCCATTTAAAGCTTTAGTATATTAACAAGGGTTATATACATGATCGTATGTTTTCACACATAATGACGTTAGAAATAATGTACATTCGATCAAAGGCCAGTTGGTCCAATACCCAGATCATCTATTTTCCTTTAGTCTATTCGCAGATTTGCTCCACTGTCTACATGGTCCAGTCAGCTTTTCGTAAAATCATTATTTAGTCTAAATAGCAAGTAGGGCCAATCTATAATCATGTGGTTCGAATTGCCATTTCCTCAATTCAATAATTTGTATTACGTGATCCAATATTGGTCCATCATTATTTGATCCATTTCCCATTTTGTCTGCAATAAAATGGTCTGAATCCAAATCACTCCAAGAACCATTTGGTCCAAAACATTTCGTCCATAGTTTAGTTCATCTGCAGGTGATCTATCTTAATTTCGTCTATATATTAATTTCGTCTTCACCGTATGGTCGAATGAAATATACGAATAAGTAGTGGCCTTTCCCGGTGGCCTTTGCTATGCTTAGGGTTAAGCCTTAGTCATAATAATACAAAACAAAAGTAAACGAAAATAGGCATACATGTGCATCATGATATCAAGTTTTGTTGGTAAAGTCGTTTCTACTTATTTCAATATTACGATCATATAATTTCTGTGTTGCTTTCATGCACCACATGTCGAGTTGTACCGTGCACATGCATGGCCAAGAAGATGTCATTTTGCCGCAATAAGTCCTTTGTGATAAGCTATGACATATTGATACTCGGGGATTAGAACAATTAAGCATCTCCATGAAATGTTTTACCTTGGAATTGTGTGTTGAATTTAATCGTCTGTGTAGAGGTTCGAACCACTTCAAGTGTCACTAATGTCTCATCACTCTCCTCAGTTAGATCCAGATCAAAGTACTTCGTCACTTTCGTTTCCCTCTTCATGTCGCTGAACTGAATAGCCTGAGGAAATTGCCCGATTCAATTAATTTGAATTCATGATTGTATGAAATATGCGCCAAAACGCAGAGGTAGGGAGTACTGATGAAAATAATGAAGAAAATTGTCTGTTTTTTCCCCATCTTTGTCCTATCAATTCCATTGTTTCGAATCTAATTTCTTCAAGATAGATTCACTTTCTTCATCCCAGCTACCAACGTACGATTGCATGAACCAATTTCGTAATTTTCCAGTGAAATTGGTCAAAGCGTCATTTAAATTCATCACTTGTTCGCTTACTATAATTATATACTTGTATGTGTTACGTTTGTTCCTTTCCACCCGAAACCTGATTTGTGTATGTGCCAAGCAAAACAAAAAATGTATTCGTAGTAGCGTAGGTCTTTGAATATTTATTATCTTTATCATCACCATCAGAATGATTCAATTGAGTTCTTTGGTACTTTGTTTTAACTTTTCTTCTGGTGGCTATGCATTGATTTTTCTACCTTTTATCATGAACTGTTTTAGTATCCACATGGCCCTTGTTTCAATTTATTTTAACTAAGTATAGCAATTCCGAGATCCAAAGTAAGTATGCTTACAAGTACCTCTGATTTGGGATTCTTCTCACCCAGCTGGCAAGCGACTGTTAGTGTTCCCTTCCGAAACACAATATCATCGTCATCGCCCTTCACATGTTGGAAACGGGGATCATCTATCACATGGACATCTTTCTGAAAAACAAGTGTACAAACATTGTTCTGATAAAGTTATCTGGAATTAGTCAAGTAGCTGGAAATCATATGCACACTTGTATTTACACATAATCTCGGATTTAGGTGTATTGCTAGTACGCGTTTGAATATTCCTGAGGAAAAAGCTGTGGTCGCATGAGTCAACCAATTCACTTAGATCAGTTTAGTAAGTTGACGTCCAAAATGGCATCGATTTAAAGAAACAGCCAGAACAGTAAAAGGCTGGAGCCTTCCTTTTACAGTATAGATGTCACAGATAAGTCTAAAGTATATTTCTACATCGGGATACTCATTCATTTAATTGATATTATGAAGTGGAAAAATTACAAGGTATAGTCTAAAATGCAAGATAGTTATCAAGATGTTGACTAGACCATGCTCGATGAATAATTATGACCAAAACTAAAAGTGCAACACCAAAATATAACTAATATCGTTACTGAAAGAACCAACGAATGCCGAAGTAAGTTAATGTTTCGTTTTAACATACACATATTTGTGGTTAAAGTAATAAATTGGCTTCATTTTGGAAATATGACGAGGCTCTAAAACTGTTAATTTGCGACAGAGCCTTTTAATGGGAATGTACCACAGCCTCACCATCAAACCCAGGATAAACAAAACCTTTTCGCAGTGATCAGGCTTAAATACACCCATAAAAATGATGTTAATGTCTGTTTACCCATTTTCGTTCGTGTGGCTTCTTTACGAAACGAACCTCCAGGACTGGTATTCTGGAGGGAGGCATGAGTCTGGGAAGAAACGGCATGCATGACAGCAACATGCCCTTCAGAAATCGCCTGTTCCGAATGAAGGCAAAGAATCCTCCAGAAAAATGGCTGATTGAGACCTCTAGCCATCGTTCTCGTACGGAACAAATAATGTTGTCGGGATCCGAAAGCCGTTTAGGTGTACCTTTAAAATAAATCCAGACGAATTAAATTCAATAAAAATAACAGAAAACGATCTTAATAATTATCTTACCTCTAAGGCTGAACATAATGATATTACTCAGTGTTTATATAGCGCAAATTACAATTAAGTCTCTTAGCGCTATGGAAATAGAAGAAATCAAGAAGTGAGTAATAATAATAATAATAATAATAGTACATTTATAGAGCGCAGAAACTATCCAACATTAGGTTTATATTCTACTGCGCTACAAGAGCTCCTGATATGCTTAGATTTACGGTACAGTTAATTAAAAAGATGTGTTTTCAGTTTTGACTTAAAGACGTTTACAGATGGTGATTTCCTGACTTCAAAGTTATTCGAGAGTTTTTGGGCTGCACAAGCAAATGCTCGATCACCTAGCGTTATTTTTGTTTTGATAGATGGGATCTGTAGCAACAAAGTATCTCGGGAATTGCGCAAGTTGCGATTGTGTTGATTAGGTTTGAAATTCAACAGTTCTTTGAATTTCAGAACAAAACAGAACAAATGAAATAATAAAAACATAATACATGTAGCACGATAAATATCCAAACTGGAAACAACATGTATAATACATCATATTGTATAAAGAATGTACTAAATTACGTTGGAAAAAGGTAAGACTTTAACAGAGGCTTAAATAGATCAAGAGAAGGACATTCTTTGATATTACTAGGAATTTTGTTCCATAATTGAGGGACTTGTTGAAATGCTCTATGCGCATATGATATTGTAGATAATGTAAATATGCATCAAATCTTTAGCGACTGGTATACAATTCGAAAGGGAAAAGTTACGAAAGCAGGACTAACTTCGTGTATTCTTCATTCATAATGTATGACAATCAACGTCAAAGGCTTCATTCAATTAATGGACATCCTCATACAATGACATTTTTGGCAAGATTACCATTTTAATTCGTGCAGTGTTTTACTTTTGCGTTGAAAAAACTTATAGGAAACAAAACAAATTAATCAATGTCAGGGTATAGTGAACTCTACTGGTTATTTTTTTTTACCATATTGTCAAATATGGGGTCGTGAATGGATGTCAAAAGCTTATGAGCTTTTCTGAGAACCATTCTTAACATATATTGACGTATTGTGAGTTCCCGACTGGCATGGTAAACATTTTGGGTGAATATTTGCAAGGCATTGGTGTAGCCCACATCGCCATCCAAAAATGTAGAAACGGCATTGATCGTTTGTTATTGATCATATGCCATATTTGCTACTAAAGGTTCTGACAATGTCTATATAGATGGCAAAGGCACCCACCCCACCCCCTCCCAATGCCAATAGAAAAATGAAAACAATTCTTAGAATACTAGACAAATCATAACTCATCCCTTCACAATTTAGCTTGATTAGGATTCTAGTTCTTGTCTTATGCCATGATCGTACATCCAGTACAATATATACCAGTTTACTGAATATTATGCAAATTATTTATGTGATTTTTTTTTCTTCCGAACATGTTTATACTTGAAAAAAGTAATTAAGTTACCTGACTGATTCCAGGAATACAGTATGGTCTTTACATTGTTAGGAGCAGTGACTAATGCACAGTGAGGTATTATCAGCTTTGCTGGTTTCTTAAAGCGTAGCCCGGACGGGTAACACTGGAATCCATGGCTGACTAGAAGTTCGTCTTCTTCAAGTGTGAGGCTCTCTGGAATCTCGGTCAGTACCTGAAGGCTGATTTTCTCATCTTCCTCAAGAGCACCAGGTGGAATGTGGAGCGTGAACCCATGGGATTCGGTAGACAGCTTTCCTCCAAGGGCCCCAAACTTTCCAGTTGCAGATCTACCATCTGACAACAGCAGTTCAAATACATGTATATCTATTAACAGCATACTGTATAAATTTCGGGGGGGGGGGAGGGACTCAGTTTTGGGGCACTATATACATGAGTATATATCTAACAAGATCTGATGTCACATGCGAGAGATACTGTGAATGTACAAATGAACATATAGTCTCATTGCCCAGACTCACTACAGTTTTTGTTTTATTTGCGAAAGACAAAGTGAATTAACGATTTGATGTTTATAAGGACAATAGATGGTTACTATTGAACAAATTGTGCTGTTGATATATAAAAATGTTTTTGTTACCGTTGATCTGATGCCGAGCTGGAGATTCTTGCCGGGGCCCTTAGATATATCCTCAACAAAATAATTCAACAAATTTTTAATCTGGAGGTGAATATACCTTTGTGTTTATGGAGAAAATATTCACCTGCCTCAGATGCATAAAACGTATCTCACCTAAGGCGTTGTATATTGGCTCTACGCTGTCTGTTCCATCACTGTGCGCCTTTTCCGGAAGATCACCATAAACGTTCTTCTCGGCCTCTACCGTGTGAGTCAAAAAAGTTTACATTCAGAAAACTGTCATTTATTTTAAAACTCAGCTGTGAACGAAAGGTAATCATACATGTTTTAAAAGAGTTATATCCCGAATCGTTTGGTATCATTTCTGTGTGGTATATGTTCACGCTTGGATGAACAGGAGGAATTATTGGAGAGAGTAAAAAAAATCGACTTGCAAACAAATTAGTAAAGTTAGACAATGAATTAAATGTATCAAGTAAAATGCAATACATATGTTTTTTTCAGAAGCAAAGTCACACACACACATACGCACAAATGTTCTTTGAAATGTGATATTTGATATGTGTGGCATGATTAATTTTTTTAGGGATGTTATGTTAAGACTGGATTAATAGCCAAATCCCAATTGTTTCATTAAACATCACATAAGCATTACTTGGACAGCATCTTAAACAGTGTCTCCTGTTTATCCAAGCTTGAACACATACCACACGAAATTGCGGATACCAAATGATTTGGCGTAAAACACTCTTTCAAAAGATGTATAATAATTTTTACTGTTTATAGATGATTCCTGAAATAATTATCAATTTTCTTGGTGTAAACTTTTTTTTTTACTCTCACTGTAGTGTTCGTAAGTTGTAAGCTGGTGAGTTGTGTATGCGCTAGTAAATTACCCAGACAATAAATTATTAACTTCTCCGAAGATGCGATCCTAAAATAACAAGTTTTAATCATCGCTAGATTTTAATCCGTAACTTAATGGATAAGGGAAACGTATATCAGAGGAGGATATTTTGAATGTACGTGTGCATGTATATGTGTGAGAATGCATGTGTGTTTGTATCATGTTATTTTAAAGTTTTTAAACTGTATAATTTATGTGTTGTTTGTTTTTCTTTTTAAGGCCCCACCACAAGCAATTTGCTTATAAGGGTGTCCTTTACCGTATTATGTTTACTATGTTACTCATTTGTATGTACATGTTTCATTTTTATGGTTAAATAAATAAACTGAACTTATTAAGCTGTTATGCTGAAAAAGTTGTTTGTGTTTGAAGGATGTTCTTACCTCGAAAAGACTTGATTTCCTCTAAAGAAAGTAACCTGAAATTAATAATACGTTTAAAAAATGGTTAAGTATTATGTACTGTATGTCTTCTGTTAACTCGACAGTTCAACAAATGTTTGTATCTTGAGTAGTCAATTTTATTCATGTTATAAATATGAGTTACCTTGTATATACCTTCGTTAATTTCTTGCAAATGAAAATCAATAAAATCCCTGTGGAGGGAAAAAGTATGATTTTTTTTAATTCCAAATTGATACCCCTGAAGCAAAGATGATATATAATTAAAAACACAGCTGCATGCGTCAGGATACAAGAATATGGGATGGTTGAAAATGTATATTGCACTAATCACCTGCTCATTGTTAATTATACACACACCAAGGGATACAACTATTCTTAAATTGGTTTATTTTACATCTGGGCAGACTCACTTGTTTACTTCTCCTAAGGTTATATTTTGTCTCTCGTTTTGGTGCAAGAAGGTCATTAAGTTTGTGTTCTGGTTTCCGTATTTGGTTAAATTACTGCAAGCACATATTATTTCTACGATCAGCTAGGGAATCAATGTTCATCATATTTAAAACGTCAGTATAAGGTAGGTTGGGGGTGATTATTCTCAGGGCTCATTTTTGTATTGATTCCAATAAATTAGATTAAAACCTATGGAGGAAAGTTATTACTTTTAAAATGAGGCTCTGATCCTAGCGTTAGGTGTACAATGAAGAAAATAATACTTACCTTTGCACTTGGTGATGCGTAAAATACAAACATTTAAAGAACTACAGTTATAATATATCTTCTAAACGAACGTGGTCAAAAATGTAAATCGTTGACTTGAGGAGAAAGACAATTAAGTATTCGACCTTGTAGGCTTAAATTAGAAGCCCCGAACAAATTAAGAGTCACAATTGTCACATAGAATGTACAATCTAATTGTCCCACTAACACAACCTCCGTAAAATAAACTATTAATGATAAACTTGAGTTCTTGTAATGCGATTGCGTTGTGAAAGAAAAGGTGTGGAATGGATCAGAAAAGGTGACCATATAGTATGTAAGTAATGGTGTGTAATGCAAGGTTCTGGAGTCATCAAAATCATCATAAATTTGGCAGAGTCTTGGTAAAGTAACAATCACTTACACAGAAAGATGTATATGGGACAACACACATGGTGTCGGGGCTAGTACTACCCTGATTTCCTTATCTTTCTATGCTCATTACTCAGCCAGTATACATTTTCTTCCAAAATTGTTTGGCACATGACATTTATTTGTAATCTTGATCATTCAGTGTAAGTTTCGTTAGATTCTGTGAGAATTCATTTTCTTTTTCTACCAGAACTCAAGTTTATCTTTAAAGTTTACAATAATGCCATTAAATGTCATTCCGTTACCAAATCTATAAAAAAAAAAGTTATTTATGTTATTGATCTTTTGCCTGAAAATTAAGGAGAAATTAATATTCCTAATGATATGAAAGAATCACCTCGACAAAATCATTTGTTTGAACACTTCGTCCTTGGCATACTGGATTGGTAGATAGCCTCTCTCATCTTTTACATCTAACTTGGCTCCATTCTCTAGGAGATAAAGCACCAAGGCCTTCTCAGGAGATAGTTCGCCCTTGTAATACTCATCAGAGATCTAAAAAAAAAAAAAAAAATTCCCTTCTTAGTACAGTATCGTCCATAGATAGTCAAGGTGGACAAGCATCACAAACATGGTTTTAAGCTACTTCTTGAATTCACAGCATTGGCAATCCATATTTACGTTGTAAACTTCCCCATTGAAACAAACGCACGCCCCCACACCAACGTACACATTCTCCTGAACCAATCACGCCATAACGACTACACGTAGATTCCAAAATTGACCAATATATTGTCGTAATGTAATTTTTTGTTCAGCCTCTCGGTCTGGTGTCGGTCTCGTTGTTGTTACTGGGGTATAGCTCACCTTTCTTAGTGTTGCAGTTTCTTGTACACTTCTCTCGCTGTTATAGCAGAGTTTAATCGCTTTATGGAGACACGTCTGTCCGTCAGATGACTTGATATTGAGATCAGCTCCCTCAGAAACTAGCTTCTCAATGGTAGAGGTATGACCGAATTGGATGGCAAGATGGATATCCGTTAAATCATTCTGGTCGAGCTTGATATAAGAAAATACGCAGCATAAAACCTTAAGAATTAAAGAATAATGTGAAGTAGACAGGAGATCAAATAATTATAAAACAGCAACTGGGTCTAACTGGATTTATGAATATGTATAGAAATAAGAGGTGATACGAAGGCAGTAATCAAGTCAGCCTCGTGCTGGTCAAGTCTGAAAAAATAATGATAGGTAGCCACTGCCTTATATATGCTCTAAGTTGAATTCTAGTACTTGTTATTTTATATGCGTGTAGAAAACATCAATGAAGATCATTAAAGTAAAGCGTTCTTTCGTAAATGTTTACCTTGGAATGGGAACGGTCCATGAATAGATCAGCAATGCTTTCGTACCCTAGGCCTTAAAGAAAGATGTAGAGGCGTCTGTCTGTTAATGTCTCGTATGTCAAAGCGTGCTCCTCCTGTCAGAAGGACTTTAACAACATCAAGGTAACCATTCTGAACAGCAATGTGTAATGCAGTCCGTCCGTAATTATCTGCCTTGTTCTCCTCAGCTCCTTGACTGATCAGATATTGTGTGATATCGAGATGACCATTCTGAGCAGCAATGTGTAATGCAGTCCGCCCGTCATTATTTCCTTTATTCACCTCAGCTCCTTGACTGATCAGATATTTGGTGAAATCGAGATGACCATTCTGTGCAGCAATGTGAAATGCAGTCCGCCGTCATTATTTCCCTCATTCACCTCAGCTCCTTGACTGATCAGATATTTGGTGACATCAAGATGACCCTCATGAGAAGCAATGTGTAATGCAGTCCGCCCGTCATTATTTCCCTTATTCACCTCAGCACCTTGACTGATCAGATATTGGGTGATATCAAAATGACCATTCGTTGCAGCCCTGTGTAATGCAGTCCTGCCGTCTTTATCTCCCTTATTCAGCTCTGCTCCTTGGCTGATGAGATATTTGGCGACATCAAGATGACCCTCCTTAGCAGCATTGTGTAATGCAGTACTACCGTTATCCTTTTCCCTATTCACCTCAGCTCCCTGCTTGATGAGATATTTAGTGACATCAACATGACCCTCCTGAGCAGCACTGTGTAATGCAGTCCTGCCGTCTTTATCTCCCTTATTTACCTCAGCTCCTGGGCTGCTATGATATTTGGTGACACCAAAATGACCCTTCCCAGCAGCACTGTATAACGCAATCCTACCCACGTAATTTTTCTTGTCCACCTCTGCTCCTTGGCTGATGAGATATTTGGTGACATCAAGATGACCATTCCCAGCAGCACTATGCAATGCAGTCCGACCGTCATTATCTCCCTTATTCACCTCTGCTCCTTGGCTGATGAGATATTTGATGACATCAAGATGACCATTCCCAGCAGTACTATGCAATGCAGTCCAACCGTCATTATCTCCCTTATTCACCTCAGCTCCTTGGCTGATGAGATATTTGGTGACATCAAGATGACCATTCCCAGCAGCACTATGCAATGCAGTCCAACCGTCATTATCTCCCTTATTCACCTCTGCTCCTTGGCTGATGGGATATTTGGTGACATCAAGATGACCATTCCCAGCAGCACTATGCAATGCAGTCCGACCGTCATTATCTCCCTTATTCACCTCTGCTCCTTGGCTGATGAGATATTTGGTGACATCAAGATGATTATTCCCAGCAGTACTATGCATTGCAGTCCACCCGGTATTAGTTTCCTTATTAACCTCAGCTCCTTGGCTGATAACATATTTGGTGACATCAAAATGACCATCCAGAGCAGCCATGTGTAGGGCAGTCGCACCTTCATTATCTCCTTTATTCACCTCAGCTCCTTGACCGATCAGATATTTGGTGACCTCAAGATGACCCTTCCCAGCAGCAAGGTGTAATGTAGTCCTACCCACATTATTTCCCTTATCCAATTCAGCTCCTTGGCTGATAACATATTTGGTGACATCAAGATGGCCATTCCCAGCAGCACTATGCAATGCAGTCAAACCGTCATTGTCTACCTTATTCACCTCAGCTCCTTGACCGATCAGATATTTGGTGACATCAAAATGACCATCCAGAGCAGCCATGTGTAGGGCAGTCGCACCTTCATTATCTCCTTTATTCACCTCAGCTCCTTGACCGATCAGATATTTGGTGACCTCAAGATGACCCTTCCCAGCAGCAAGGTGTAATGTAGTCCTACCCACATTATTTCCCTTATCCAATTCAGCTCCTTGGCTGATAACATATTTGGTGACATCAAGATGGCCATTCCCAGCAGCACTATGCAATGCAGTCAAACCGTCATTGTCTACCTTATTCACCTCAGCTCCTTGACCGATCAGATATTTGGTGACATCAAGATGACCAGCTTGAGCAGCATTGTGTAATACAGTACAACCGCCATTATCACCCTTGTTTACTTCAGCTCCTTGACTGATCAGATACCCGGTGACATCAAGATGACCCTTCCAAGCAGCTTTTCTTAATGCATTCCAACATTCAGTATCTTCAATATTTACCTCAGCTCCCTGACTGATGAGATATTTGGTGACATACAGATGACCATTCTGAGCAGCACTGTGCAATGCATTCCACCTGTCATTATTTCCCATATTCACCTCAGCTCCCTGACCGATAAGATATTTGGTGACATCAAGATAGCCATTAAAAGCAGCACTGTTTAATGCAGTCCAACCGTCATTGTCTCCCCGATTCACCTCAGCTCCTTGGCTGATGAGATATTTGGTGACATCAAGATGACCTTTCTGAGCAGCACTGTGTAATGCGGTCCAACCCTCATTATTTCCCCTGTTCACCTCAACTCCGTTAATGATCAGAATTTGGGTGGCATCAAGATCACCATTTTGAGCAGCAATGTTTAACAAAGTCTGCACGTCATCATTTTCCTTATTCACCTCAGCTCCTTGACTGATGAGATATTGTGTAATATCAAATTGACCATTCTGAGCAGCATTGTGTAATGCAGTCCACCCGGTATGATCTCCCTTATTCACCTCAGCTCCTTGACTGATGAAATATTCGGTGACATCAAGATAACCTCTTTTGGCAGAAATATGTAATGCAGACACGCCTTCATTATGTTCCTTATTTACCTCAGCTCCATGGTTGATGAGACATTTGGTGACTTCAAGTTGACCCTCCTGAGCAGCACTGTGTAATGCAGTCCACTCGTCATTATTTCCCTTATTCACCTCAGCACCTTGACTGATCAGATATTTGGTGACATCAAGATGACCCTCATGAGAAGCAATGTGTAATGCAGTCCGCCCGTCATTATTTCCCTTATTCACCTCAGCACCTTGACTGATCAGATATTGGGTGATATCAAAATGACCATTCGTTGCAGCACTGTGTAATGCAGTCCTGCCGTCTTTATCTCCCTTATTCAGCTCTGCTCCTTGGCTGATGAGATATTTGGCGACTTCAATATGACCATTCCGTACAGCGCTGTGTAATGCAGTCCGGCCGTCATTATTTCCCTTATTAACCTCAGCTCCTTGACTGATCAGATATTGGGCGACTTCAATATGACCATTCCGTACAGCGCTGTGTAATGCAGTCCGGCCGTCATTATTTTCCTTATTTACCTCGGCTCCATGGTTGATGAGACATTTGGTGACTTCAAGTTGACCATTGATAGCAGCAACGTGTAATGCAGTCCAACCGCCATTTTCTCCCTTATTAACCTCAGCTCCTTGACTGATCAAATATTTAGTGACATCAAGATGACCCTCCTGAGCAGCATTGTGTAATGCAGTCCGCCCGGCATTATCTCCCTTATTCACCTCACCTCCATGACTAATCAGATATTTAGTGACATCAAGATTGCCATACATAGGAGCAATGTCTAACGCACTCTGGCCGTCATTATTTCCCTTGTTCACTTCAGCTCCTTGACTGATGAGATATTGTGTGACATCAAGATGACCCTCCTGAGCAGCATTGTGTAATGGAGTCCAACCGTGATTTTCTTCCATATTAACCTCAGCTCCTTGACTGATCAGATATTTGGTGATATCAAGATGACCTCCGAAAGCAGCGCTGCTTAGTGCAGTCCATCCGTCATTATTTCTCATATTCACCTCACCTCCCTGATTGATCAGATATTTGGTGACATCAAAATGGCCATTGTTAGCAGCACTGTGTAACGCAGTCCGTCCGGTATTATTTCCCTTATTCACCTCAGCTCCTTGACTGATGAGATATTGTGTGACATCAAGATGACCCTCCTGAGCAGCATTGTGTAATGGAGTCCAACCGCTATTTTCTTCCTTATTAACCTCAGCTCCTTGACTGATCAGATATTGTGTGACATCAAAATGGCCATTGTAAGCAGCACTGTGTAACGCAGTCCGCCCGTCATTATTTCCCTTATTCACCTCAGCTCCTTGACTGATCAGATATTGTGTGACATCAAAATGGCCATTGTAAGCAGCACTGTGTAACGCAGTCCGCCCGTCATTATTTCCCTTATTCACCTCAGCTCCTTGACTGATCAGATATTTGGCGACTTCAATATGACTATTTCGTACAGCGCCGTATAATGCAGAAAAGCCGTCCTTGTCTTCTTTTTCCATATTAGCTCCATGACTGATTATAACTTTCGATATTTTAAGATGTCCGAGTGATGCAGCAAGATGTAAGGGTGTTTTTCCATCTTGAGTCGCCTTCTCAACATCAGCACCTTGGTTTATGAGATACTCAGTGACGGTTCTACGGTCTTTTTTCACCGCGTTATGTAAACTTGTGTTTCCATATTGGTCCGTCTGGTTTAAGTTTGAACCCTTTCTTAGTAGTTTTTTAACACTTTTGATTTTACCTCTCAATGCTGCCTCATGAAGCTGTTGATTTATGTCTTCCATACTTGAAGATGCACCAGTCTACTAGACATCACAAGCTAGCACAGTTTAATGTAATCGTCTACTTCTCTCATTACGCTCTACTTCTAAATGTTACGATTAAGATTCGAACTCTTTCCAAGCAGACAAACCAGTTGCGTTATGCATGTTACAAGCATACGCATACAACACACTGATTTTTTCCCCCGCAATTTGCAGTTGTTAGTTTTCTCGTTTTCAACAAGTTCCAAAGTCCTATGCAGTGAACTAAATCGTAGTTCAAATATATGTCATTCCTATTCCACCGTTAAACTTCTCTCTTGCCTCCTGTGTCCTTTTTCAAATTGTTGACAGTCATCAACGTTTCAATCAATATAGGAACCTTCGCTTTCAGTCTAAAATAAAGGTTGGAACTGTATGTTCTGTTCGTCGTTTCGAGGAGATATAATATTAACATTAAACTACGTAGACAAATTTTCAATGAGGGAAATCGTTTTGCCCAAAGAAGGTCAAACAGTCCACGTTTTACGTGTTTTATGACACAGTTCGTAATAAAGAAGCAAACATTTGGCCCCTAATGACGTATCTCACTACAAATTAATTGAAATACTAACTATCCGTTGATGACTCTGATTCCTAACCTTTAATAATTGAATTACTCATGAAAAATTAAACATTTTCGCTGATTATGGCACTAGGTACGTTAATGATAGTGTGGTGAAGGTGAGGACAAAATTCCGACTGAAAAAAACCCTCAAAAACAAAATAAACAACATGTTTGTAACTTTCGTATTAAGTGGGAAGATTCCCAGCTACAGCAATACTCATGAGCGGATTTATGAACGGACATGTAAAACACTCCAGTTTCAGGTGCTGCCAATGTATATTTTTAATACGATGTTTGGGAGACACGATTAAATAGATTACTTTAAAAGAGTCATATCCCCTCCATTCCCTTTTTTATTTATTTGATATCAGTACCCAGGTTTCTTGCAGCCATGCATGCAGCTGCATATTTAAATTCGCTTACTTTAATTTCATATGAGATGACATTGAGATTATCACGGCATCGTCTTGATTAAAAATTTAATGCATACAGTACATGAAATATAATTGATAATAATAAGTTCGTATTAATATCGGTTACATATGTTTATTTGGGAAAGACTTGTGCTCACTGCTAAATTCTGTAATAAATAAGAAACGTGATTTTGAATTTTGACCTATTCAGAACAACACACGTCTTTTCCTTTTGCCAAATACTGATACATTCAGCTTCAGTCTTGTGGACTTGATCATTTCCCGATTACATGACACATGTGGCATCTCAGTGAAGGGTTACCGTACTTTATTATCTATGATCCCATCATGAAAGGAAAATATGTACATTGTTTGGAAAGACTGCAAAACACCTTTCAAGTCTTGTGTAGATCAATAGAGTTTTTCGCATGATTGGATGTGGTTGCATGCACTTTTTTTTTATAATAACCCATACAGTGCCATTAAAGCATTTTTTACACGGACCCTGCATGTGAATCCCGTACATTATTCTGCCTAGTATTCTTAGAGTTAAATTTCTTTGGAATTCCCCTCTGATAATCTGGCGCCTGTTTTTGCATGCGCTTCAAATACTGAAGTGGGTCCATTATGCATGTGCACCCTCTATGTATGATAACCTCTCTGTTATTCAGTTTGTGACAAAAATAGAGTTCACGAAGTAAAAGAGGCGTCACTAGCCAAACAAATTATTGAACTCGTATGCTTCGTACATGTTTATCGAATTATATAATTGTACATGATTTTTCATTTAATTACTTTTGTAAACATTGTATTCATTGTATTTGTTATTGTTCGAAATTTTGTACTTTGACTTTGAATTTGTATATTTTTGAACGCAGAAATAAAATCAATCAAACAAACAAAATCCATCATTTCGAGAAAAAAAGTAAAATGTAGAGAGGGTTGAATCACACGCCGGAGGGTTTTTAATTCTAAATGCTCAACCAAGAGCATAGATACCATTATAAATAAGGACAATTGAGCGATAAAAAGCAGCACTTGTAAAAAGAGATTTTGAAATGGCTGGCTATGTACGGTAAAGATAACATTTCTAGCTCTTTATCCAACGTGAACCCACTCAAAAACTGGGTAAATGGAACAGGTTAGAGCCTGTATAATTATAAATATACATTAACGTTTGACAGTGACTAAGGTATAGGTGATCAGATTATAGGTCTGTGTTTTCAATCAAATTTCAACAATGATGAAATGCTACCCATACGTGTGTGTGCGTGTGTCTGTGTGTTTATTATATTCAATTGTATGTTTTTGCTTGTATTACACATACGGAAAAATAAAACTAATTGAAGAAAAAGAGTGTTCGTGGATGTATGTGTGTGTATACAGGCGCGTACGCAGGATTTTTTCAAGGGGGGGGTTTTAAGATTCATAAATCGGGCCGAAAATTTCGCAACGACTCAGCCGACCGCTGAATAAGCGGGGGGGGGGGGGGGGGGGGGGGGGGGGGGGGGGGGGGGGGGGGGGGGGGGTTAGAGGACACTTTTTTTTTTTTTTTGACCTCGAAATTTGAAAATTTGACATTTTGCTACGTTGGGGGGGGGGGGGTAAGGTCACCTGTTTTAGGGTCATTCATGGGGATAATTTTTTTTTTTTTTTTTTTTTTTTTTTTTAAATAATAAAAAAAATTAAAAAAAAAAAATCCAAAGGGGGGGGGAGGTTTTAGGTTTTTTTGGGGGGGGGTTTATACACATAAAAATACCAAAGGGGGGGGTTAACCCCCCAAACCCCCCCCCCCCTCTGCGTACGCGCCTGTGTGTATATATATAATATATGTGGTTATTATTATCATTATCGTTACAATTGTTTTGTTCAACAAACGTTTCCATTATAGGTTACTTCAATACGTTTCAATACGGTCATAAATATGTCCTTTTCGACAATGAAAATTGAGAAAAGTTCTCCGTTGATTAATTTGGGTACTGCAAAAAGAATATAATTTGGTTAGTAAAACTAAATCGCAATACTATCGTCAAAAACGTAGTACACGTTGATATAACCACATTTCTAACCAGTTTCAGTGAGTGCCAAGCCCTTTTATATGAAGTAAATCCATAATATTTACGATGGGAATAAATTTTGATTATGTAAATCAATAAAAACAGTAGCGAAATAAGAATCTAAACACATCCTCCAAGCGCTAATTGATAAAGCAATTATTATACTACTTGGTATGATTCGCAATCGTATCCATTAGAAAATATGTAATGATTGGTTGTACTTTGGGGAAGGGTACTACTCCCTGCGCTGTAATGATGCCAGTATAATTCGGCTTCTTCCTTCTTCCTTCCTTCTTCCTTTATGCTTTGTATGCATAATATTGACATTAAAATTGTGCCTCGGCAGATGACGCTAAAGGACTTACACGCTTTGTTACAGAAGAGTGTAGGAGTTGCACAATAGCTTATGGTTCTACCTGAATTAACTCGGTTAAGAGCTACAAGGGCGTTAACATGAGCCAAATAATGTGAGTTAACGTCATTCTGGCACCGAGGAAACAAACAAAGGGATCAAACTTGTACCATTTTAGGAAATACCGAAGTACTAACGTCACAGTTGTTAGTCGTCCAGGTTACTGGTTTCAAACAACAGAGCCTTCGCATAACTGAGGTTCACAGCGGAATCATTCATGCGACGGGCTGGAGCATGGAAAATTCAGCGTTTGGTGCTGGTGTGATCACCACGCCATTGTATAACACAACATTAGGGACTTTTAAATTCTGCGCGACGAGAACGTGCACTGCCCTTTTAAGGCAATGTGACGTCCTTTTAAGGCACTGGCAGGGACGTCACATTGCCTTAAAAGGGCAGTCCGCGTTCTCGTCGTGCAAAATCTAAAGTCCCTAATGTTTGGAACCAGCAACTTTGACAACTTGGCCAGTATGACGTCAGACTTCGGTGCTGTATTCAATCCGTTATAGGAATCCGGCGTGACTAGACAGAACAAAATATACTTCGAACTGAAATAGGATTGAAGTGTGAGATAAATCCGCACACAGGAATCAAGCTTGCCATGATGGGATAGATATAATTACTTTGGGAAGTCATCAACTATAGAAGGTTTGCCTGAATAAAAATGAGAAACTAGAAGAAGAAAATTAGTGCGAGTTTTAAATGCATAGGACAAGAAAAGGAATGTTCACATAACTAAATTATGATGAATCTCCCATTATACAAAATAAGCTATGGTGTATGATTTCGTACACGAGGAACACTCCCATTTGTACAATGTGGTTTGTGAGTTTCTACCCGACTGCTGAGAAAGCACGCTCATTGATGATGAAAATCATAATGGTACTACGTCTTTTATTGATGGTATGATTCGCAACTGTTTCCATTAAAACAATATCTTATGATTGATTGTATTTCGGGAAGAGCAACAGCTCCTTACGCTTTAGGCAAGACGTATATTCTAAGGGGGAGTAGGCGTTTGTATGTCTCTTAAAATTGCAGGTCCAAAATCATGTTTTTTCAAGCGGCGTCACTCCTCCCATACCCCTATCCCCCCCCCACCCCACAAAGGAAATATTAATACCCGTCTTTACGTAGTGTACTGTATTGCTACCCATGTTGTTTACTAAAGGGACAATGAGAGAGAGAGAGAGAGAGAGGGGGGAGAGAAATGGGGAGAGAAGGAGGGAGAGAGAGGGGAGAGTGTGGGTAGGAGAGAGAGAGAGAGAGAGGTAGAGGTAGAGAGAGCAGTGGCCTTTCAAAGCAGTGGTATTGGGAGGGGCAAAACATTTTAACTTTATTTGATCCATTTACCTTTGGTATAGAGGGCCCTTGTTTGCTAAACTATTTGAGGAAGGAAAGGTAAGTATCTTCTTTTTCTTATTTGGTCGAGAATCTGTCAGCAGGGGCACATTACCTTCCCCGGCATTTCCTTAAAGTTGTGGGAGGATTTGGTGCACAATACTACAAAGAATTAGCCCGTAGAGGACGTTATAACTTGCTTTCTTCCAGTGCCATTGATTAGGAGAGTTTGGCCAACCCGGTTCGAGTTGGACACAGCATGGCGACTACTGCTGTTGGGCAAGCACAACACAAATAATATACGCCATGTTGTGACCCAGTGAAACCAAGTTGGCCAAACTCTGTGTATAGATGGCTCTGCTTTCTTCGTGTCATGAATACTGCAGCAGTGCATGTCCTAATAAGTCCCACAACAGATCGAAACAACGACTGCGCTTGCGTGAAGTGCATGTCCTAATAAGTCCCACAACAGATCGAAACAACGACTGCGCTTGCGTGAACTCAGGACATCACGTGTGGATGCTCGAAGGCGCCATTTTCAATTCGGACCTCACACACGTAAGTCGAGAGTGAAGTTTGATGTCATTGAAGTTTACATAAATTTCGATATTGATACCACCGCGTAGTATATTTTTGTTTATTAAACGGGTGTAATTTGATTTTCATCCTGTCATGATTTAGCGAAGAAGGTTGATTTAATCTATATGTTCATTTCGCAGGGATCTCTATCAGTCTTTGCTGTGTGTGAGAGTTATCAGATATTTCGTAATCACGCACGGTAATGCATTCAAATTGAATTTACAATTTTTTGTCAGGTGCATTGCGACACTCCAGCAAAGCATAGAGAGTCAATGCTAATGCGTATTGACCTTTAGCACTACATACTTACTGTGAGGCAGGTATCATTAGACCTATACACAAATACACACACCACACAATATTGCATAGACTGCACACAATAGGACCGATTGGGCAGATCGGCAAATTTGACACTAGACTTACAATTGGAATTTTAAAATTATTCTTTTTAACAACAGTAAGTTGAAGGAAAAAAAAGTATTTTACTGCTATTTAGGTGTCATCAATTGTCACTAAAGTACAGATTTTGAGTGAAATCAGTTGAGTTTTGTACAGTGGTTTTTGAAATGTTGAGAATCAAAAGCACAGTTTACTACACAGCCAGGATAGGGATGCTCCTATGTGTGCATTGCGACGTTGTTACTAATTCATCTCTAATGAATTTGTGTCTCAATCTATCAGTCATAATGCTGTTCACATGGATCATGATGTTGTTAGGTCGGGCAAGGTACAATTTGTAGGGGCCTGAAATAGCTTCAACTAATGCGCGCAATCTACTTTCTGACACTTGAAGAACTCCTGTCATGGAAAGGTCGTTACCAGGCAAAAGGTGTGTTAAGAAAGTAGCATATAGTATTCGATATATGAATAATGGGGAATAATGGCCAGTAATAAAAAGCGGGAATTTTATTCCTAAAAATAAATGTTGCCATTAATCTCTCCATCATGCCCATTATTATGTTTTCATTACACAATTTTATTTTTCTGTTCTTATACTAAGGAAAACAGATTGGACGCTTTGCGATGACATTGCGGATTACATGCGACTTCCAGATATCTCGACCCTTTAGAGACGCCCAGGAAAAATTTAAAGCAGATTACTGTAAATGTAAGTTGCCCCATCTTCTTCTTTATAATCATAACTTTTACATTATAAAATCGTGTAATCCGAAATTAATTCATTAAATATAAAATGTTTCCTTTCAGCATGCTCTCATGCAGCAATTTAACATTTCCTAAATTCATTCGGTACATGTGCTTTCCTTTTTTGGCTTGCATATTATCATTTTCTTGTCAATGTTCCCCTTGAGGTATACACCAGTTTTGGAAACGCCCCCTCAATAAAATGGAAGCTCTTATGACCAATCATGTGAAAGAATATGTTTTTACTAATAATATGTGGTGATACAAATTTTGCCGGGAATTAACCGCCTATTAATTGATATATTTGGTATTAAAATTATCATATCGATCCGGCCTGGATAGATATCGAGTAGTCCAATTTACATCTTTCCGTGTACAGTGCTTGTAACTTTACCAAGACTCGGCCAATTTATTATCATTTTGATGATTCCAGAACCTCGCAGTACATACCAATACTTATATGCTCGATTCTATTAAAGTAACATTGGTTTGGTTTGTTTTTATTTTCCGTATACAAATTTAAATACATACACAAATCTCTCTCTCTCTCTCTCTCTATCTCTATAAAGTGCCACATCGATTGACTTCGGCGATCATGCTGTCTCACATCCCTCGGCTCCTAGCCTTCTCTATTTAATAGCAACACTCCCAGTTCTTTCCCTCCTCTCTCTATCTCTTCTAACAATTTCTGCAGACTGTCCATCCAAAGTTTGCTCCTTCTCACAATTTTCCATGTCAAAGCAAGATTATCTAGGCCTTCTTTACTGGTAATGTGACCCATTAGCTTTAACTGCCTAATCAACATCTCACGTTTCATTTTCCTTTGCACTCCAGCTCTTCTCAAAACGTCCTCATTACTAATTTTGTCAGTCCAAGGAATTTTCATGATTCTTCTTAAAAACCACATTTCGCAACTTTCCAAACGCTTTTTAGTATTAGAGGCTAAAGACCGTGTTTCGTTACCATACATAAATACTGGGAAGATGTAACAATTCAGTACTCTTATTCTAGCTGGTCCTCATACCCTCTTAGCGATTTGTCAGAATTTTGCTTAACTTTGAAAATGCAGATATAGCAAGAGCTATCCTTCTCTTGATCTACATCTGGCATCCTTGGTGATCATGCTGCCGATATAGTTAAAACCGGAGACTTGTTTAATAACCTGTTCTTTCAGTTTAAAGTTACATAATGTGTTTAAATCCCAGGCGTCCTAGGATAGAGCGTGCATCACTTTGTCTGACTAGAGCGCCTACCAGGCTAATCTAGACACAGTATTTGCCATCTGAATGGCTGACTGACATATATATAGCGGAACAGCCATAATTATAAAGAGTAAATGTCAGAGTACGTATGTCCCTACAGTCACAACGACATAAAAAGAGGCTCCTAGCCACAATAATTCAGAGTTTAATCAACCATTTATTGGGACATGCATATGTACGCGAACAAAATGCGGTCGAACTGCGAATTAGGTCATCCAACAATACAAAAATCAGTAATTACATAGCATTGCCCGTAAGAGGGCAGCATAACAAAGAAACACGTTGTTCATGATTTCAATTTCCTTGACAAATTAAGTGTCAGGTATTAATTTTCAATTTCATCAGAAATGTATTTATTTCAATGAAAAACCGATCATACGTCGCAACATGAATTCGAATTGTGCATTATTTACAATCAAAATGATAATACATAACGAGAAGCATACTTAAATGTATACGTTCAAAAGAATAATTTACATACACGATGGTTGAACAAAAAATAGTATACCATATGTAGAAACGAAATATAAAAAAAAATAAAAAAATCCGAAGACAATATATAAATTATGTAATCCTTATTAACATAATAACATAACTTTCTCATAAATATAATACAAAAGTTACAGTCAGCGTGCGAATATTGTGACATGGATAATTATGAGGAAAGAAAGGTTTAATACTCTGTTGTATAACTAGTATGTGTATTTGTTTCTTTCTTATGCAAATTTGAACGTTTCCATTATTTTGATGATCTTTGCTAAATGCAGCAGATCGATGGAAAATCATTCGTGGGTGTTTTTACATAAATATCATCGGCTTTTCAAGACATTCATTAAGCAATTTTTTTTTTTTACGAAGAAAAAGTGACGGATAATACACTATATAACGCATTATACTTGAAATTTTCATTGTCGAGTACATGTCATTAATCGAAACTGCTTTTGAGATGTTTTCTTCCTGTTCATTGCAGGGAACCGTATGAGGACGTACGCGTCGGGTTTTCTTTAATCTTTCTTTCCTTCTTTTCTTCATTTATCAGGTTTATGGATGTCATTTTAACGAACACGAACCGAACTTTGGTTCGGGGAAAAATACAGAACGTTGGTAAACAGAATCGAAGCTGAATGTGATGGTTGTATGGCAGGTCTGGACTACTTAGTATTTTGTCTTTATTTAATTACTGCCCCAGCCCACATGTGAAGTTCCGTTTGTTAACCTCTGGTTTTCATTTTTTTTTAAATATTAATTTTGTGCGTACAATATATGAGAGGAATATTGCAAGTACAATCGAATCTGGTTCAATGATAGATTTGGTGTATTTTCTCGATCAAAGCCAAAACTCTTTTAACTCTTTATTTGTTAAATTATTTATGTATACATAGCTCATCGCATTGTATAGTTTAATCAAGATGAACAAAAACAAACAATATCTTTAATCTTACAAAGCAATAGCAATCATAATACATCTAAACAAATATTGCATAAATATATATATAATATACACATGAATATGTCAAAGTTTGAGACGTTGTCACACATATTACAATTCAATTTGACATGTATTCTCTAAGTGATACAAACCAAACATTATCAATTTGCTAAATATACTTGCAATATAGTAAAATTTGTCTGTTACGCTCAACAGATATAAAACATTTATAATATCTTCACGGGAATTGCCTCGTGATGTCCTCTAGATGCTATTTTATGAAAGATACAACACTTGCTTCATGTTTGCAATATAAAGTCATATCCTTATCATATTTGGCATCTTGAAAGTTTATTACATGTTAAGATTTGTCTACACAATTGTACAAGAATATTCTTTTTTACTATTGCAAGAGAGGAAAACATGTTCCCAAACGAGGTTTATTTACAAGTTGTATATAGGGATCTCCTATCTGAGGAATAAAATGGTACGCTCGTCAAAAGACTTCGCTTTTGAATTCATGTCGGCTCTTTTTAACTAAAGAACTAAAAACCACTCTCCCTGTAGGATATGATCTGAGAATTAAAAATTAAAACTACTAAACTTTGACAAAGATATCAGGTCTTTTACCATGTTTACCCGATGAGTGACAGATCATGCTCCTCTATTATTCATTTATTATTATACATGGTTCATCGCATTGCTTAGTATACTCAAGGTGAACATACACAAACAATATCATTAGTCTTACAAACACAATAACAATCATAATACATTTAAACAAATATTGCATGAAGAAACACACATAAGTGCTTCAATACATATATATATATACTATACACATGTATTTAGGCCTAGGGTTTGATACGTTGTCACACATATTCCATTCAATTTGACATGTATTCTTTAAGTGATACAAACCAAACATAATGATACTATTTGCAATAGCAAAACGGTCTAAATAATAATGTGTTACGCTGAACAGATAAAACACATTTAGATATTTCTTTCACGGGAATTGCCTCGTGAGATGCCATTTTATAAAAATATACATCACTTGTTTCATGTTTGCAATAAGAAGTCGTATCCTTAATCATATTTGGCATCTTGAAAGTTTATTACAAGGTAAGATTTGTCTACGCAATTGTACATGAATAAAATTGGCCTATATCTAAACATGGACACACGCTTACGTTGTACATACATAATATCTTAGCGCTCAATAAACCCTCTCACGGTTACAAGAGTGCGCATGCGCCGACATGGGCGCCATTTTAAATGAAGACGGCTGTGGAGTGTGCGAAGTAATTAAATGCGGAGTCAAAAGAAGTTTGCTATTCTGAAAACTGTATAAGCAGTCAATTGATTTCAAAAAGATAAAAGACCTACATCTCTTTGAGGCCCTTTGTATTTCAACGACACTAAGTTCTTTTAACTGTATTTCATGTAACGTAAATGAGGTTCAATCTAAAGGATGATACGTTTGATTAATTAAGAATTTCCTTATTCATTTCATTACAGCGAAGCAGTGTCAATTATACTTTTTAAAATTTGGTGGGTGTTTAAAGTCAGGCAAATTTTCATTATCACATGGTCCTCTGAAACCGAGTCTCGCAGGTTATGGTTCACTACACAATTTTCCTATGTTGAAATTGGCGAACTTCATACATCCCTTTTCTTTGTTACAGAAATGGGTTAAAAAGATGGAGTGGGCATTCTTTAATGACGCAGGAGTAAAATGAGCGCTAAGTGAGCTTTAGAATACCAATTTAGATGTATATTACCGCTCACTTAACTTTAGGATTTAAAATGTAATTTAAATGAGCTTTTAGAATACTGAATAGATGTATATTACCACCCAATTAACTTGAAGACTTTAAAGGCAAGTTAAATAAGCTTTCAGAATACCGCCTCTGGTAGATGTTTACATTTTTGAAATTCTGCTCAAACCAAATACAACAACACGTTAGAGATGCAGAATAAGTATTACACGAAACAATTAACGTTAAAATAAAAAGAATATATACATTTTTTACAAACATGGTTGCTAACACAACACGTACAAGTTCGCGCTTTGATTTTTAGCCTCCATAGTTGTTATATCGTTATATCCTTAGTCGTTATATCCTAAGTTATAAGCTGCAGGGAATATTACACAGAATATCATATATAAAACTAACAATATCAGCAGAAGATGCAAGCATCTATAAATAATGAACGTATACACATGAAAGTAATTTACATTGCTTTAAGAACTTTATCAAACATCGGTTGAATTAAGGGGGGGGGCACTGAAAACCACACACCAAGAAATCAATAGTACAGTATGCATCTGCATGTTGAAGTTATTAAAATGCGGGTTGGTCATGGAAACAAAAACATAAATCTCTACAATTTATTAACAAGGCAGATTTACACGAAGTGATATAATTTAAGATCTTTCATCACATTACTATCTCAACCGACCATTGGAAACATCTGCAAAAAGAAGAATGGTCATATTTCGGTGTTTAGTGAACTGTATTCATAAAGATTTATGTACGTGTATATGAAACAGTCACCATGTAATTACGCACTTGCTTTCTACAACAAACATCCGCCTCTAAAAAACAAACAAACAAACAACCCCCAAATAAGGAAAAAAAGCCAAACTTGCATAACTATCACGCGTTAACGGCATTGTGACGAACGATAATGGATAACTATTATTATCAGGTCACATAAATACAACAATATAACAAACATGAATTGAAACAAAATCAACAGAAAACATATATAAATATTTCAAAAGCAGGTGCATCCCGTCAAGCTGCCCGGGTATGGAACAAGTTAAGCTAATAACTATGAACCGCAGACTTTCCTCCCCCACACCTGACTAGATGCACCTGATATTGATTGAAATATTTGTGTATTTGTAATAATGTATTTCTGCTGCATGACAACTGTCCATTTATTGTATGGTGTTAGACGGCATCTGACTTATAATAACACACAGGGTCACCGAGTATTAAAGGAGAAGGTGTGTGACATGGATGTATCATATTTGTTTTCACATTGCCTCGCCCCTCCCCTCTCTCTCTCTCTCTCTCTCTCTCGCTTACTCTCTCTTAATCTCTCTTTCTGGTTTTACACCGAATCCAAATACTTGTCTACAAATCCTCCTGCTTCTGCCTGGATGAGGATCGCATTTAAATCCTTTATAGTCCGAGTTGATGCAGATTTCCATATTTGAAGGAGGTCTATGTACTGCTCATTCATCTCTCTAGAATTCTCTCTGATACCTTTAGCGATGCTGTAATCGATGCGAAGAGCAACGTAAAGAGGGCTCCACAGATTAGGTGGTAGAAGCCTTGCTAGTTTCAGGATATTCGCATCTGTCACTTTCTGTTCATCCGATGGACTGAAATTTAAGAATTATAATTGTATTATGCTTAGGCAGAAAGTCACCAATTCTCTTTAATTCGCTCCGCCAGAGAAGAAATAAATGTTAGCTCTTCGATATTTTACTGTACAAATCATTTCATAAATATATTAGGAAATGCACTTGCAAATATATTAGAAAATGCATTTGCAAGAGAACGAACAATGAATTTGACCTGGATAAGCGGGCTTTTAATAAACAGTCAAGTCGCGGCACGGGCCAAAATTTGCGACAAATTTGTTGTTTCGGAATGATTTTCAGGATTTCAAATACTTAAAATCAAATAAATGGACAGGCCTAATAATAAAAGAATAAAGTCTACAAGTCTACACGAGAAGTGGAGCATTCATCATTTAAACCTCTGCCTCACAATTTAGTTAAATTATTTTCTCCTGAACTGAATATTCTACCCGATAGTGGGACGTACTGTAAGACTGATAGTCGTATTCGGACTACTGACTCTTGGAAATATAACCACGGACATCTACCTTCTAGGGCAACTACCCCATAACTATATGTTTAATGTATGAAATGACTAAGACTATAATACCACGGCACTTTTACATCCAGCATTATTAGCTCTGACATGTTTAGCTCTTACAGTTTTACACAGACCCCCCCCCCCCCGAATTGTATATTTATAATAACTATTCAGGTATCTGTCTACTCATTTTCAGGCACCAAGATGGTCTCTTTATACTTTATCGTTCTCTTATCAAGGTCAAATATACATGAATTTGATAACTAGAATTAATGTAAAAAAATACTCAAACGCTTCGCTCGCTTGCAAAGTATAGAAACCTGGTAGCTGATATCCAGGCAAAACACATCAGCCCCGTACATGCCCGCGACGTAAAACGAATGTTAAAATAGTAGGAAAACCTGAGCTTTGTGACGGGACGTATGTGTTTTACCGCATTTATTTTGAACACGGATTGTATATTTTATTTTTTTCTAGTGCTTCACTTCAGTCGTACCTTTCTTCTTCTTGCCACATTAAACCCTTTGTTTATATATGTAAACATACAGGTTGTATTAACAGAAAAATCTATGTATAAACCTACATGGTACATTATCCGGACATCATAAAAACTGGTATATTATCCTAACCCTAACCCTTCATTCGAAACAATATAACTAATTAAACTAATGACTAATTATTACATCTTTTGTTTCTTGGGAAGCCTTTAAGTTTCCTCTGCCTGCAAACGTACGTAGAATGCAGTAATTGTATTGTTCACTCGTTAACAGGACACGGAAATATCCTGATAATGACCATGTCTACTTAATGACTCATCTTTTCACTATATGTCCGTCTAGTGACGCTGTATTGATGTATATACAGTGCGTCCCAGAAAAAACGAAACCGAGAATTATCAATGTTAATAACTCAATTATCATAACTTAAAGCTAAACTTGAGTTCTGGTAATGCGATTGCATTGTGAAAGAAAAGGTGTGGAATGGATCAGAAAAGTTGATCATATAGCATGTAAGTAATGGTGTGTAATGCAAGGTTCTGGAGTCATCAAAAATCATCATAAATTTGGCAGAATCTTGGTAAAGTAAAATTCACTTACACAGAAAGATGTATATGGGACAACACACATGGTGTCGGGGCTAGTACTACCCTGATTTCCTTATCTTTCTATGCTCATTACTCAGCCAGGATACATTTTCTTCCAAAATTGTTTGGCACATGACATTTATTTGTAATCTTGAACATTCAGTTTAAGTTTCGTTAGATTATGTGAGAATTAATTTTCTTTTTTTACCAGAACTCAAGTTCATCTTTAATCGCAATTATAACTAATAAATGACACATATTTGTTAAAGTTAGATCCTCTTCTTTTATTTGATGCAAAGAGAAAATAACATTTCTAGAAATTTCAATTTCTGCCCTTTCATATGACACCTCATTCAGGAGAAATGAGCCAGGAATAAAAAAAAGTTCTGTGTGTTTAAAGTAATGCTGGGATTTTCATAATTTGATTAAACGAGTTCGTTTTCTCTGACTGCCTGCCGTAGCAGCAAACAGAGTTGACAAAAGACTAAACGCCGTTTCGTTGACGATCAGCCATGCATCAAGTCTTTCGTCTTCTCTGTGCAGAACTTTGTTAGTCCTAGCCCTATTATCCTGATTGAGGTCTCATATGAAAGGGCAGAAATAAGTTGAACTTTCTAGAAATGCGACTTTCTCTTTGAAATTCAGATACCGCCCGCCAAATGACTTTTTGGTTTGCTCTCGTCGAATTATTTGTATTCACTCATGCGTGAAATATGAATCATATGAGTTGTATAAAATGGAAGAGGAGGATCTAAGCTTTACAAATATGTGTCATTTATTAATTATAACAATGATTAAGTTATAATGAAACATCGATGATTCTAGGTTTCGTTTTTTTCTGGGACGCACTGTATATGTACATAATTACACAATTATTATGTATATGTATGTATATGTATACGCATATATATATATATATATATATACATATTTTTCAAGTCAATTAAAATCAATACTTGAAAAAGCTCTAAAGTGAAAACAATTTCTTTGTGTACGGAGTATCATTATTTCTTGAATTTATGTATATTTTCTATAACTCTGAAAAAAATCTAAACTTCCTTCTATAATAATAAACAACCACCCATACACACACATTTATGATAAACACGTATATTGTGGTTCTATACTCACATTTCATCGATGGTTGTTGAAGGAGCATTCTGTTCCGTAGTCTCTTTGTCGATCCCTGTCATGTACACAAAATTCACCCGTTACCAATTTTGTAAGCACAAGCCTCTTTGTTAATAGTGTTCGTCTAATGAATACAGACCCTATTTCCTACATATACCTGTTTCTGAGCCTTCTGCGTTCCCGTTTCAAGCTTTAGAATATTAACAAGGGTCATCACCATGATCGTATGTTTTCACACATATGACGTAAGAAATAAAACGTTTAAAAAGCCACTTGGTCCAATACCCAGATCATCTATTTCCTTTGGACTATACACAGATTTTTTCAAATAAACACATGGTTCAGTCAGCGTTTAGTACATTCATTGTTTAGTCTAAATAGCAAGTAAGACCAATCTATAACCACGTCGTTCTAATCGCTACTTCCTTAAATTGATGATTTGTATGACTTGGTCCATTTCCCATTTTGTCTGCAATAAAATGGTCTGAACCCAAATCACTCCAAGAACCATTTGGTCCAAAAACATTTCGTTCATAGTATAGTTCATGTGCAGGTGATCTATTTTAATTTCGTCTATGAATTTCTTTCGTTTTCACCCGACACCGTATGGTCGAATGTAATATACGAATTAGCGGTGGCCTGTACTATGTTTAGGGTTAAACCTTAGTCATGATAATACAAAACAAAAGTAAACGAATATAGGCCTACATGAACATTATGATATCAAGTTTTGTTGGTTAAGTCGCTTAACCTATTACTTCTACTTATTTCAATATTACGATCATTTCATTTCTGTTTTGCGTTTATGCACCACATGTCGAGTTGTACCGTGCACATGACCAACATGATGTCATTTTTCCGCAATGGGTCCTTTGCGATAAGCTATGAAATATTGATACTCAGGGATTTAAACAAATAAGCATCTGCATGAAATGTTTTACCTTGGAAATGTGTGTTGAATTTGATCGTCTGTGTAGAGGTTTGAACCACTTCAAGTGTCACTAATGTTTCATCACTCTCCTTGGTTAGATCGAGCTCAAAGTACTTCGTCACTTTCGTTTCTTTCCTCATGTCGCTGAACTGAATAACCTGAGGAAATTGCCCGATTAAATGATTAATTTTAACTCATGATTATATGAAATATGCACCAAAATATAAATGTAGATAGTACTGATGAAGAAGATTTTTTTATTCTGTCTTTGCAAACTTTGTCCAGTCAATTCCATCGTTTCGCTTCTAATTTCGTCAAGATAAATTCAATTTTATCTAGGCTAACAACGTACAATTGCATAAACCAATTTCCTCATTTTGTCAGTGAATTCCGTCAGAGCGTCATTCAAATTCGTCACTCGTTCGCTTGCTATTATATACATGTATGTGTTACGTTACTTTTTTTTCATTTCTATACCCAAAACCTGCTTTGTGTATGTGTTAAGAAAAAATGTATATTCAGTGTATATATAAGTATTCCCAGTAGCGTAGGTCTCTGAATATTTATCATCATTATCATCACTATCAGAATGATTCAATCGAGTTCATCGGCACTTTGTTTTAAGTTTTCTCCTGTTGCCTCTGCATTGATTGTTCTACCTTTTATCATGAACTGTTCTTGTTTCCACATGGCCCTTGTTTCAATTTTAACTAAGTATAGCACTTCCGAGAACCAAAGTACGCTTACCTGTACCTCGGATTTGGGACTCTTCCTACCCAGCTGGCAAGCGACTTTTAGTGTTCCCTGCAGAAACCGAACATCATCGTCATCGCCTTTCACATGTTGGAAACGGGGATAATCTTTAGCATGGACATCATTCTGAAAAATCATGTGTACAAATAGTATTCTGATAAACTTATCTGGAAATTATCAAATATATAGAAACCATATGTATACTTGTATTATACACCATATCTCGGATGTATGTGTATTTCTACTGAAGTACACGCTGGAATCGTCCTAAGGAATAAGATGTGTTCGCATGTGTCAACCAATTCATTTAGATCAGTGTTAATGGGCTTTATCTATCAGGAAATTGGAAAACTAAGATGACGTCCAAATTGGCATCGATTGAAAGAAACAGCCAGAACAGTATGGGGTAGGGCCTTCTATTCACAGTAGGGATGTCACAGATAAGCGTAAAATGTTATTTTGTCGACAACGGGATACCCATTCGTTGAATTGATATAATGAAAGTGGAAACATTTACAAGGTATAGTCATAAATGCAAGACAGTTATCAAGATGTTGACTAGACAATGCTCGATCAATATTTACGACCAAGACTCAAAGAGCAACACCAAAAAACACTAATATCGTTATTGAAAGAACCCAAGATTCCGAAGTAGGTAACCGTTTCATTTTCACATACGAATACCTATGGTTAAAGTAACTAATATATTTTTTTCGACAGAGCTTATTAATAGGATTGTACCACATCCTCATTATCGACAAATGATAAAAAAAAAAAAACTTGTCTGCAGCGATCTAAATACGCCCGCCCCCCCCCCCCCCCAGATGGGGTTAAAGGGATCGTTTAACAATGTTAAATCTGAGATACACGGCCCTACTTGTTATCAGTGTCTGTGATATGGTGTATTATTGAAGTCCTAAAAAAATTGCGCTTCAAAACGATCAAGAAGTGCCTCAAAAAAGTAAAAATCTTTGAGTGACCGGTTTTACCATACTCGTTTTCCCTAATAGACTGTAGTGTTATGAAAACCGTTTGGCAAACGGTTTTCAAAATATATAATTCCAATCATAAATATCTTGATAATCAGACAGGCGATCGGCTTGTAAAAGTCATGGGGTTCCTAACTGACCTAAAGGTTTATAATTATCATTGCAGCATGAGCTAAATCCAGAATTTTGTTTCAGAATCTGAGACAAAGTTACCGGATCCATTTAATGTCTGTTTACCCATTTTTGGTCATGTGTCTTCTTGACGAAACGAACCTCCAGGACTGGTATTCTGGAGGAAGGCATGCATCTGGGAAGAAACGACATGCATGACAGTAAGATGCCCTTCAGAAATAGCCAATCCCAATATACTGCAAAGAATCCTCCAGAAAAATGGCTGATTGAGACCTCTAGCCATCGTTCTCGTACGGAACAAATGATGTTGTCGGGATCCGAAAGCCGTTTAGGTGTACCTTTCAAATAAAACCAGACGAATTCAATGCAATAAGAAATGAAAGGATCTCACGAATTGTCTTTCCTCTGAGGCTTAACATAATTTGGCATAACATTTTTTGGCGACTGGAATACAATTCAAAAGGGAAAAATTACAAAAACAAAACTAACTTTATGATATATTTGTTTGTACTACAATATATATAATTTGTGGCGATATGAGGACTAAATATTCAGTGATACATTAATTGTCTGTTATAAATCTCTCCTGGATAAGAGAAGTAGACAAAATACGTACCTAGGCCCTAGTCTGTTAATGGAGGAAATAAAAATGTGATTTTCTGATGACCGTTACTATTCTATGCTTATAACACACTACCCACTGTGAAAATTTCTGTGACAATTTTTTTTAAATGAAAAGCATTTGCAAAGAGCCCCTGAAACCACAAAAATGTTGTTTATAGTTGTGGAACTGATTGGGGATGCAAACATTATCATAATGGGTGGATATTGACATTACGTGTACATGCATTCATCATTCATAATGTATGACAATCAACGTCAAATGCTCCATTCAATTAATGGACATCCTCATACAATGACATTTTTCGCAAAATTGCTATTTTAATTCGGGCAGTGTTTTTGTAACTTTTGCGTTGATAAAACTTATAGGAAACAAAACAAATTAATCAATGTCAGTGTATGGTGAACTATACTGGTTACTTTTTTTTACCAAATTGTCAAACTTAGTAAATATGAGGTCATGAATGGGTGTCAAAGCTTATGAGCCTTTCTGGGGACCATTCTTAACATATATTCACGTATTTTGAGTTCCCGATAGGTATCGTAAATATTTTGGTAAATAATTTCAAGGCATTGATGTAGCCCATTTACCTGACTGATTCCAGGAATACAGTATGGTCTGTACTTTGTTAGGAGCAGTGACTAATGCACAGTGAGGTATTATCAGCTTTGCCGGTTTCTTAAAGCGTAGCCCAGACGGGTAACACTGGAAACCATGGCTGACTAGAAGCTCGTCGTCTTTAAGTGTGAGGCCCTCTGGAATGTCGGTCAGTACGATTAGGCTAATTTCCTTATCTTCCTCAAGAGCACCAGGTGGAATGTGGAGTGTAAACCCATGGGATTCGGTAGACAGCTTTCCACCAAGGGCCCCAAACTTTCCAGTTGCAGATCTACCATCTGAAATTAAACAGCAATGCAAATATATGTATTAAGAGCATATACTGCACAGTGAATATATACTTTACAAGCTTTGACGCCACTCCTGCTACAGATACAGTGTATGTACAAATGAACATGTAGTCTCATTTCCCAGACTCACTTCATTTTAAGAAAAGCAAACATTATGATGAAACAAATAGAAAATATCTGATTCAACAAAACACACGACATAATTCAACATTTTTCTTTTTAAATCTCTCAAATTATTGTAAACGATTGGTGCAAGGTGATCAAGGAATTGCCAGTGGTCATAGTTTTAAATACAATTTTAATATTTTTTTAATTTTTCAAATTTTTCAAATTATAAACCTGAATATGGCTAGAAAGTTGTTTTGTTTTGTTATGAATTTATATCAAGCTAAGGCATAACAATGGATTGAATATTTAATTTGCGTGTATCCATAACGGCATCTTTAATTTCTGTGTTTCGTTTTATTTACTCATGGGGCCTATCCAGTGGTTACTCTCCTATTTATATGGCTGACATGATTGTTCAAAGAGACCAAGATAACAATGTCCAAGTTAGTATTTCTTGTACATTTTATGTTGTAGATAACAGCAAAAGGCTCAGTTTGTATTGAATACTCTCCATATATAAGTGTGGATTACAAGAAAGTGATTTGACTGAATAATGTCGTATAAAATTCATAAGGCCAATACATTTGATCAAGTTATAACTATTCCAAATTTATAAACTTGAAAGATTCCTTCTTATGTTGAATATCTGAGCAGTAGAAGACTATAATTGGATGATTTATGATACCCTTGGTTTTCTTTGCTTTCGATGCATCCTGCACAGAATCCCAAACCAGCTTCAGTGTCTGCTTTGCTTTAGGCTCTGAAGTTTGAGATGCTTTCCAACTTGACAGCATTTGGATGTTAGCGTTTTCCCTGTTGTATAATGTCCGATGTTCGATGTGTTGTAACTCCGACGTGTTGAATCCCAGCTTTTTGCCAATCTCATAGAACTTCTGTGGTACGATCTGACGGGCAAACGCGAGCAGTGTCTTGTCAGGAATTTCTCTGTATCATTGGATAAAGTCAAGAAACCCACAAGTATATTTGTTTCGCTTCTTCAAATACTTCAAATCACCAAAAGAGTATAATGAGTGTTTGAATGTACTAGTATGTGGGCGTGCGTCTCTGTCTGCTCGTTTGCACACCCCCCCCCCAATTCTCATCATCTTTCCTCATCTTCTTCTCCTCTCGATGTATATGTAATTTCTGAAATGTGTTCATTTAAGCGTTTTTGTAAACTTTTGTAAACTTTGATGTTCTCGTTTCTAGAAAAATGTGAATCACAGACAATGGCGATAAGATGTGGAGTGCCCCAGGGCTCAATTCTTGGGCCATTATTATTTCTTTTATATGTAAATGATATTTGCAATGTTTCAAAAGTGCTAGAACTGATATTGTTTGCAGATGACACTAGTGTGTTTATGTCCCATCAAGATATTGTATCTCTTCAAAATATTTTTAATACAGAATTTTCTAAACTGGTTGATTGGTTATATATAAATAAACTTGTAATCAATATTAAAAAAAACACACTTCATGATTTTTACCAAAAAACACATTGATGTTACCCAAATAAAGGTTAAAGTTAAGGAATCAGTTATTGAACACGTTACACATTTAACTTTTTTAGGAGTCACAATTGATGATAAATTAAATTGGAAGGAACACACTGGTGTCGTCTGCAATAGATTGGCTAAACATGTTGGTATATTTTATAAATTAAAATTTTTACCTAAAGAAATATTGATAATTTTGTATAATACATTAATATTACCCCACTTAAATTATTGTATTCTTGTATGGGCATGCTCTAGTATGCAAAATACAAATAGGCTTTTAATTTTACAAAAGAAAATTATAAGAATTATATCGCACAGCCAATACCTTGCTCATACTTTACCTCTTTTTTACAACCTAATTTTTTTTTAAAGTAAACAATATTTATGTTTATCAATGTGCAATTTTTATGTATCTATGCTTTAAAAAACTTTTACCAAATACTATTTTACAATATTTTCAACTTAATAAGAATATTCATGGCCACCAGACCAGGATTTTAAATAATTTTCATATTCCAGGAGTAAGGACACTAGTTTCCCAAAATACAATTTGTTTCAGGGGTCCAAAAATTTGGAATGACATACCCATAGATATTCGACTGAGTCCATCACTAAATAGTTTTAAAAGAAAATTTAAACTGTACTTGTTAAGACAATACTCAATAGTGCAATAACCTATATTCTTAATGTTCATCAGACAGAAAAGGGTGTGTTTGTGTGTTTGGGAGAGAGTGTATGTGTGAATGCAATTTTTTTTCCCTCTTTTTTTACTTCCTTTTTATAACAAATACAAAATTTAAATAATGTACTTAGTTTTTTATACAATTACTGGAAACAGACTTTTACATAAGGCCCAGCCTTCCTGTCTAGTCTCCAAATACTTTCATTAATGTACATGTTTAAAATGTTTTTCCCTTGTCCATCATGTCTTCTCCACTTGTGTTATCCTCATGTTATATATTGATACATGTATTATATTCTAACTTTTATATGTTTGTTTTCCTTGTATATTTTTAATGAAAGTATTGAATAAAGTGAACTTGAATAAAGTTAACTTGAACTTGAACTTAAGTGAACTTGATTGGGTTTCAACGCATTTTAGACTATTCAACTGTCCTCCCGTTGGCTCCCTCCACGTCACTATAATGTGCAATATGTATTCTTGTTTTCATCCTGTTGAAATTTGTTTCCTTATCTTAAAAAAATCATTCATGTGGTTGGTGTTTTTTTTTTTTTTTGGGGGGGGGTCTTTTTATCATATTTTTATTTGTCGCAACTGTTCGTCTTACTGGCTTTTATCCATTTGTAACAAAGACACGTTGGTACATACGACTTATGATTGCTTTGGGCTTTTAATGATGGTTTTGCATTAAAAGCTTTGCCTCACACAAGCCGTCTTGTATTTACTGCAGCCTGTTTATTTTCATTGGTGGAAATTAATACAACCGACGTTCAATATCAATTATATCAACACCTTAGTTGATATGAGTTAGAATCTTACCTAGTAAGTCCAATGTCTGCTGCACGTTGATGAAGCAAAAGTAGAACATGAAGATATAAACATAAAAACAAATAAAAATAAGAATTACGAATGTAAGAA
>JAVYIG010013856.1:0-44676 GCA_035222895.1 Strongylocentrotus droebachiensis | reverse complement strand
AAGGGATAGGTAGTCTCCCCCGCCCCTCTCTCACACACACACACACACTTCCCTTTAACAGGAGGCGGGGGAAGCTAAGGTTTGCAATTTCTGGATACGCACTTGCTTCTTCAATTGCCAATTTCTTTCTTGCTCTCTTATTTTCTTTCTCCCCTCACTCTCTCTCTTCTTTGTTTTTTGTCTATCTCTCTTTCTTTTTCTATCTCTCTCTCTCTTTAACTTTTCTATTTTTTCCTCTTGTCTGTCTCTTTCTCTCACTATTTCTTCTTTATTCTACTCTTTCGATTCACACTTTCTTTCACCCTGCTTCTAATTGTTCTAATTTCATCTTGATGATTTATATACACTATATACAAACAAATACAGACAAATATTTTTGATTAAAATGGTTTATTGTATATCTGTACCATTTAAAGAATTGGATTGAAACTTTGAATTCATTCAAACATAAGTTTATGAAACTGATTCATCAACATGGTAAGAAGTAATGGAATCATCAGTAACTTTACAAGCACTTTTCATTAAATATCTGTACATAAATTCATAGATCTAATACACCTTTCATCTGGATTATTACTACATTTGGTGGGCAATATTCTGTCTTGGAATAATATGTGATGTATAATATTGCCCTGGTAGGTTTGATGTGTATATTCTTGCAACTAGAACAAACAGTACCTTGTTTTCATAATCATTGCTTCTTTTGGTGCACACACAAATCCTGCATGTGTTGGAAAAAATACCTCCTGCATGCATAAATATTGCTTTATTTTTGTTGACAATTTATATGATAACAAGACTCAGTTTTTGAAACAATGAGAATCATTCTTGCCTTATTCAAGTTAACAATTTATATTTTACATCAATTAAAGTATAATTTTAACATATGGGTAAAAGTCTTCTATTAAAGGTAATACCAAGTTTTGGGAAATTTTGAAAATTGACTGGATAGTGATTCTTTACAATTTCGATATATTTAGATGCTCCTGTGGATGTCAAATTCTGCTTACGGCCATACAATGGTAGCCGCGACCCTGAAAATCTCAGAATATGTACTTGTGATATATAATTTCCAAACGGGAATAGTCAATTGGTTGATTTTAGTCAAGAAACATGGTTGATGGCTTAATTAATATCTTGACCTTGAGAGGGAGCTTTTCAACATAAAGAGTTTATTATTTATAATTTCAGAACTTCAGACTCGATTTCAACCGCGACAACGATCACTGAATATTGTAGGATTGCATTTGCTTCCAAATATGTTCATTTGAACCAAATTCATGACCCCATACCAAAACTTTGGATTAATGTACCTTTAATTGCGACGGAAGGGCTTGACATATAAATTTACATGCAAGTACATTTGTAAAGGTATTTTAAACTGGATAGTTACAATTACACAATCATACCTTTACTGCTGCCCTACTGACTATTTTCCCAGACTCCCCAATTAAGTTGATTTGAGTCCTTTTAGTCCTCACGAGATGATAATATGTTGCAAGCATTCAAGGTGAATATATATACCAAGGCAAGAAGGAAATACAAAGGATACAAAAGGCTCTTTGTTACAATGTACAAGTATGTCACTAAAATTCTAGTACAGGAAATATCTCCAGTCAACCACAGAAAGCTAGTTAGAAAACATTTACTGAGTATTTGAAACAAATTGCAACTACTTTCAGCCTCTAATCACCCTGCATTTTTAGTCAAGAAATTTACAATTTACAATCAAGAAATTGTCTGTTGAGAGCCAGAAGGGCATTAACTCTGTCTTAAAGTATAGAGTATTCAAGCTGTGACATCATACAAATTTATTTTTAAAATTTCTCATTTTTTTTCATTTTCTGAAAGAGCCTCAAAAATAAAGTCCAAATGTCGTATTTGCTGAGACATGACCATCTATATAAATAGATTTCCTAGAGGAGCTCAGTGTTATAATGCTCTTGCTCGTAATGTTATGAGCCAGGGCAAAATAACACTGAGCTCCTATGAGAAATCTATTTATTCAAATGGTCATATCTCAGCCAATACTTAACATATTTGATTGGTTTTCGACATTTGGACTTTATTTTTGATGCTCTTTCGGAAAATTACGATTTTTTTTTGAGAAATCCCCCCAAAAAGATTTTTGATGACGTCACACTTCACCACTCTATATGAGTTGATGCCCTTCTAGATCCACACAGAAAAAACAAAATACCTTGAATTTTCCTGATGATTGTATACTGTACAAAACATATACTGCTGACAAACAAAAGGAAGACAAATAAATAAGCAAAATAATAACACTGTTCGAGAAGTTAAACAGATGGATGACTAAACCTCAAATGGCGTTTCTTTTCTGGAAAACTATTGCTCTGTAGTACATATAAATACAGTTCAAAATGTGACGATTAAACTTGGAAGGGTGTATTTCTTGTGGAAAACTCAGAACTCTTGCATTTGGTATAATAAGATACTGTTCAATAATCAACAAATGTTACGACAAAACAAAAAAATGGTAAGGTTCCATCATTTCTTAACAACAGGTGTAATGTTAAGTGTCTTGTAATGCTCAATCTCAAGCATAACTTCAGTGGGCTTTCAGGACTCCGCACAAACTGGTGTAAAGTACGGTGTTGCACCTGTCTCAATTCTGAAGTACGGTGTTCTCTTGTCAGCATTTGATTACTGTGTGCACTTCATTTGTAGACACTGGTGTAAAGTACGGTGTATGCGCCTTTTTCAATTCTCAAGTACGGTGTTCTCTTGTCGGCATTTAAAACTTTGAAAAATATGTAACTCCATGTGTAGACACTGGTGTAAAGTACGGTGTTGCACCTTTCTCAATTCTCACGTACGATGTTCTCTTGTCAGCATTTGATCAAACTTTGATAACTGTGTGTACTCCATTTGTAGACACTGGTGTAAAGTACGGTGTGGCACCTTTCTCAATTCTCAAGTACGGTGTTCTCTTGTCAGCATTAGATCAAAATTTGATTACTGTGTACACTTCATTTGTAGACACTGGTGTAAAGTACGGTGTTCTCTTGTCAGCATTTGATCAAACTTTGATAACTGTGTGCACTCTTTTTGTAGACACAGGTGTAAAGTACCGTGTTGCACCTTTCTCAATTCACAAGTACAGTGTTTTCTTGTCAGCATTTGATTAAACTTTGAAAACTGTGTGCGCTTCATTTGTAGACACTGGTGAACAATAGGGTGTGGATCTTTCTTCAATTTGCAAGCACTATGGTCTCTCGTCACCATTGTATCAAACTTTCCGCAAGGTATAGACTCCACTTGTGATCACTGGTTAATATAGATTAGCACTTTCCTGAATTCCAAACGTTATTTTGAAAGCAGGTCAGACTTTGAGAACTGTGTAAAATCCGTCTTTAAACACCGCTGAAACATATCTTTCTTCAATCCGCAAGCACAATGATCTCTCTCTTCAGCACTTTATGAAACCTTGATTGCCTTCTTCAATTCTCTAGTAAGATATTCTCATGTTAGAATTACATCAGACTCTTAGAACCGTGTACACTCCATTGGTGAACACTGGTGAAAAGTAGGGTGTAGATCTTTCTTCAATCCTCAAGCATAACGGTCTCTTGAAAGCATTGATTGGATCCTCAATATCCCATATCTCTGGCATGCTGCACCCAAACCTGCAAAAGAAGAATAATTATTATTATTCTGGGCTTTTATAGTGCTTATCACATGTATGCCTCTAAGCACTTTTCAGAAACATTATTACCCCAGTCATTAAATTTAGGCTTGCCTGCATAAAATATATGCCTATTCTCAACTCCCTGTGACAGTGAGCCATTCCAGCCAAACACAATTTTACAGATACCTGCATGAAGTGCAATGCTTTCCAGAGGACATTCTTACTATGATGTTCTTCCAAACTCAGCTCCAAAAAAGAAAATGACCAAATAACAAAGAAATATTATGTTCCATATGTCAGTAGTTCCATGTTGTAATCACTACATTCAAGATATGGGGTCCAAATATCACTTCTGTAATGAAATTTTGCCAGTTTAAATGCACTCTCAATTGTCATAAAAGCAACTTGTGAGTAGACACACCTGCAACGCACTGGCATAAAATTAAAATAGGGCCCGCATGTAACCCAAGTCCGAATTGGGTTACATGTGCACAGTTTTATGTTTATTCTTTTATTTTCTTTCATTCTCATCATCTACTACGCCATAGAATGCCAGTTTAAGTTTTGTTTCGGTTGGTTTTATACATGTAATTTCAGGGATGCCAGTTGGAATCGATCGGAGGGCCTGAAATCACCTAGAATGAGCTATTTTGTACTCAAAAAAGCCTAAAATTAGGCCTGAAAATAAATTGCCAGGGCCTGAATTCAAAAACTGGCATCCCTGAGTTATACACAAATTATCTTTGTAGGCGATTGGTTGATTAAAAAGGATGTCATATAGAGAACTCACTTGGATCTACGGGAGCACCAGGATCTCTCAAGGATGGCATACTGTGCTCCGAGAGACTTGTAACCCTCATGAACTTCCTTGCCTGGTTTGCGGCTGTACATGGCATATACTAACTTGGTCCTTGCTCTGATCATAAGGAGAAAGAAAATTCTTTATGAGCGAACAACCATTCAAAGATGCTTAGAATTGGGCTCAGACAGGGAATTTGACACCATTCGGATGTTTACCCAATAAAAGATGTTGTCAATCACCAGGATTAGCCTTCAGTGTTGTGACCAACATGCTTTATGTAATGCTCTGCCTATTCCAACCATTGCCCCCTTATGGTAAAGTCATTATCTTACTTTTCCAACTTCATGAGAGGAGAGACAAGTGGCAAGTCAATATAACAGTGCAGAAAGATTTTCTAAAGAAGTTTTCACACAAATTCTATAATACACATGTTCTTCTGGATGAAAAAATTAGGAACAACTGCAAATACCCATCCCGCAAGATACCCTATCCCTAACCTTCACCCTAATCAATTACATTGATAAGTTCTTGGTCTACACACCATTTCTACACTTCATGGCACTCCTTGCAGCTACTTGCCTCAACTATCCATCCCAGTATAGCCTCTTGAGTGAGCTGCCAAAGGGATTATTCCATCAAGTAGTTAGTACTCTTAACCTTAATGAATGGTTGGCAGTTATGTCATAGTGCTGAAGCTTGGTGCGGTGTTCTCCAGTTAAGCCCAAACAAGGAAGGAAAATAGTATCTCTAAGTTGGCCATTTCTCAAAGGGTAATGAAAAGACTCGTACATACCTTAGTCCAGCATCTTCATAATGTGGATGATTGACTATCCTCCTCCCTGTTGATAGTTTGATGGAAGCCATGGTAGGCATTGGTCCTGCAAAGACTGCATCTGCAAGACATTTATGAGGAAAGAAAGAAAGCATGAGTTCTGTTGTTCAATCATCGATCCTGGATCACTGATGCGTGGTACACAACACGGTTTAATAGCAGGATTTGTATGATAAATGGTCCAGCGACCTCTGCAACTAATATCCTACACTAACTCCATTTCCATTTCAACCTTGGATCAAGCACATGACCTTAACCTTACCCTAACTCTATCCTTAAACCAAACTGCACCCATCACCCATACATGTATCATTGACAAAATACAGCCCATAGCACATGTTTGTGCAATTATGCTAGGGGTATTGAATAACCAGTAGCCAAACAAGGCTTATAGGTTTTCACATTTTCTGTTCTCTTTATCTTCAACTTATAAAATTAGATCTTGGTTTGACTCTGATGAGTGAGAGATAAAAAGCATCAGAATATCATTTTACGAAGCTATTCTAGTTCTTTGTAGTTCTCATCATCTGCTTATAAAAAAGTTAGGTATACCCAGACGTTTTTTGTCAGGACAGGTTATGTATCCGGACATTCGGTTCTAAACATCAAATTTGAAGAAGTTTAAAAGCAATATCCTATAAATCTTCTAAGACTTAAACAGAAGGTTGAGTTCTGGGAAGAGGTGAAAAATAATTTGTGAGCGTAATCATTCTTATTATGCAAGTGTGGAAGAACATCGGATAAGACATGTTCCCTGAAAAGCATGGCTCTTCAAAGGCCTACATATTCTAAATATGTCATGTAACATCGTAAAACTTGGGGGTAAGATTTTTACGCCACGTGTTCGTGTAGTCCCATATACATCTTTCTGTGTACAGTGTTTGTGACTTAACCAAGACTTGGCCAAATTTCTTATCATTTTGATGATTCCAGAACCTTGCAATACACACAAGTTCTTATTTGCTAGATGATCAACCTTTTCTGGTCGATTCCACACCGTTTCTTTCACAATGCAATTGCATGACCAGAACTCAACTTTATTTTATCAAGGGCAAATATTCATGATGCTATTGGAAAAATATTTTCTGTTAAATCCGAAGGCATAAGTGAAGTCTTTATTTTTGTTATGTGTCCATACATCCAACCCCCCCCTATCATAGTACCTTTTGATGTGTTTTGCATAATCCACTCAAGCAGTTCTTCTTGTGGTGGATTAGAAAAGTCTCCCTGTATACTCCGTTGATGCTGAAGATTCAGAAAGCCCTGGACGGACATCATTGCAAGTAAGATGAATATTGCAGCGTGGTGATGCATGTCTGATCTGAAGAACTTTAATATCTGATAGATCAAAGAGAGAAATAAAGAAGTTTACAGAGAGCAGTGAGGGAAAAAAAAAAAAAAATGAGGGACAGGTGAATCCTGGATGGATTTTATTATTCCCCCCCCCCCTCCAAAATAAAAATATTTTGTCGACATTTAAAAAAAAAATGGTATTTGTATACCCCGGTAGATAGAATTGCAAGAATTATCATCCTGTTTTGTTCTCTCACGCTCTTTAGCATTTTTTTCTTCTATCTAACTGGTCTAAACGTATGGTCTGAACCCTTCCCTCCTCTTTAAAGTAGTCTGTGATACCCTGATAATGCAAATGAAAACACACTTCTATTGACATACTAAGAAGAGCAAAAAACTTGACCTATGATAAGCTGACAAGATAATATGAAATTCTTCTGGTAAATTATAGATTAAGTTCAGTCCACATGCATATAACAATCAGTAATCTATTATGATGTTCCAGCACGTTTTCCTAGAGGGTTAATGTGTCACAGGGGTAATTGTCCAGGGACAGTTGTTCTGATACAATCATAAATTATTGGCATACTGGTCTTGATGCCAACATGCTGGAAATAAGACATAGCTGAGGAGAGAAAAATATTTTCAACCTTATGACTAGAACTGTCGTCACTACAAAAGCTTACGAAGGGGGCGGGAGGATGTACATGTCCTTAATGTAGAAGGTTTCAGGGGGTACTAATCTGTGGGTTGGAATACAATCTTAAGTATTGACCTACCTGTTTTGATGCCAGCATGCTTGAGATAAGACACAGATGAGGTGAGAAGAAGACTTTCAGTCTCATCACAAGCACTGCCATCACTAGGAATGCCAACAGCTGCAACATATGGTATACCAACTGCACAACATGGAAAAGAAGATGGAACTTTAAAATCATTTAGTAGCATTATTAGCATAGGTAACCGAACATTTGTTCCAACATTTGCTCTGTGGTTTACTTCTTCAAAAACTATAGTTAGGGTTGCAATTGAGTTTTAAATCAGGTTTAAGGTTAGGGAAGATGTACATGTAGGTATAGTGTTTGGTCCAGGATTGAAGCTAGTGCTGTGGTTAAGTGTAATGTAGGAAATTGAATAACCTGCTTGTAATCGAGAATTGTATTTACTGAAATTGCTGTATTCATAGTTGTAAACTACTATAATACTGTATCCACAAAAGAAGCATGTCCATACATGGGTGAACCACTATACAGAGCCATTATGAGGTTTTTTAGTATGGTGCATATTAGCTAGGAGACTAAATTCTGTTTTTTTGTTCATTAAAAATAATCTCACCTCTGCGTTAGGAAGTTGCCTGATCTCTCTGTGAAGAAAGATAAGAAAGCGTTAGAATCAAAGCCTGCTCAATATAATACATGAAATAAAGCTTCCCTTAAGGCCTACTTAGATGTAAGGCATCAGATTCTTCAAAACATTTTTAGCAGATTGAAACACTATTAAGCGCAATGCACTTCACCATTTTCATCATTTAAAAACAAAAACTGAAAAACACAAAGGACCATAGTTGCAAACAGCCAGATTTTGTTTCCTTACAATTTGTTACAATTTATTCCCCTATATATTGTGCTGTTTCAAACAAATGCCACTTTAGGTATCAACTGAAAAAAATATGGATAAGATAAATAATAATAATAATAATAGTGGGTTCTTGTATAGCGCTCATGTCAGTCAGATTTGACCCTCCTGGCGCTCCCGGTTATTACCCTGGCTTTAGCACGGCTGCCATACGGCGCTCTAGCATTTCAAGGAATAAATTCCTACCAGGTACCCATTTACTTCACCTGGGTGGAGTGTGGCAAATGTAGATCAATGCTTCCATTACATTCATTATGCTAAATTATGCATAAAAGGACATTCTGATAAGAAAAACATATCTAAGACTATGTGCATTCCCTTTGTGCATTCTGGAGGTGGTAATTTGTGCAGTAAGGTTTCATTTTGTTTCCTGTCTATATCAGTCTCTATTCTCAAGAAAGCATTTCTTGTCCTCTTAGAGTTAAAAACTGAATCTTAATTCTTAAAGCTAACAGAATAACTAGTAAAGTTGAAGCTATACGTCATTCTTTTGCTAAGTGCATAAAATGGGACTCACAGTTCATCTTTGGCATGAACATCATCATTCCTCTCGGTTACTTGTTCACCGCTGCTTCCATTTTTGTGTTTGTGATTCTCTTCCGCCTTTGGCTGTAAGAATACCCTGAATAGCTGTTTAAAATTTAAAAAAATTAACAATGAGATGATGATCTGATGATAATATATATGTAGGCACTAGAACAAAACAATTTTTTGTTTAAATATTCAAGAGACATGAATAAATATATTAAGGTTCGCAAGCAAGAATTTTCTAATAAAGTGGCAGGACAAAGATCTCTCTCATCGCGTCTCTACATGTTAAGACGCTTGAAAGAGTTCCATCTCCCTGCGGCTGACCTTGTGACAGTTTACGTTGGATTTGTCAGACCACTTCTTGAATATGCGTGTCCTGTGTGGCACTCCAGTTTGACTTGTGCCCAATCAGCAGCATTAGAGCGCATCCAGAAGCGAGCCCTACGATTGATTTTTCCTGGTACCTCCTACAATACGTCACTTGATTTGGCTAGAATCGTGGATCTAGAGACACGTAGAAAGACTTTGTGCATTAACTTTGCAACGAAAGCATCTAGGTCTGAAGTTGGTAGTGACTGGTTCACCGAAAACAATCCAACAAGAAATCTGAGAAAAAATAAACGTTATCGTGAGCCTAGGTGTCGTACAAATCGATACCAAAACAGCCCTATTCCATTCATGACAAAATTATTGAACTTTAATTGAACTTTGTATAAACTCTAATAGAAGGGGCAAACAGAATTTAGTACGACTGATTTTAAAAGATATTTAACGTGGTTATGTTTTAGGATCTTGTTTATTACATCCCAGCCTTTTTAAATAGATTTAATTCACCTTAGCTAAACTGGATCATGTTTTTTTTACTCTTTACTAAATAACTGGATAAATCACTCAAGCATTATAATACATGTACCATATTTAAAGCATGACCTATAGTATTTATTCATTCACAAAAAATGTGATTTCATAGAAAATTGAACGATTAATGCTAAACATAGATTTATATTTTTGTAATTTTCCACATGCAACACTACTATTTTCAGAGTTGAAATGTTCTAAACCAGTTAATTGCCATGTACAGTATTACGCATGTATTTCTTGTTAAGTATGTAATGTTTTAATCATGTAAAAGTTATCATTTTCTTATACTCCCTCCCCCTTTCTTTTTCTCCTCCGCCATACCTGTCCTTTTTTATTCATTATTTCACTGTGAATTGTGCTGTATATTGTATGCATGGGTGTTGATCCGTTGCGTCATGCTATTCATCAGGGGGGTATATGATCTTACTGTTTCGTGCCCCACTGGTGACTGGGGTGGCGCAGCGGTTCGACGCCGGTGCCAAGAGTTGCATTATTATCTATAGTAGTTTATTATTAGTAAGTGCAATTTTACCTTGTAATAATTAATTCTGTAATCCATTGCGCAATTTAGTTTTTAGCTACGAAGCATGGAATTAATGAACATTTATTGTTTACATGTTTGATTTGATTTGAATAAATCATTTATCTATCTATCTATCATCTAGACAATGTTTCAAACTGATTTTTGTTCAATTGCCTACCTTGCAGCAAGTTTTTTAAATCCCATTATATTTTGTTTATTATTTTGAATTTACCATACATTGTACAATCTCGAATGAAAGGTACAACATATATTTCATGAAACAATGCATTCCGAAATACAATTAAAAACAAATCATGAAAAACTTCCTTCAGTAATACATGTACACACAACAAACATACATACACAAACTATAGGAGCTACTAAACATTACACTCTTGCATTCAGTCTTCCTTGATAACTTCAAATCATAATTGTGATTGAAAAAACCTCCTTCGTTGCAAACAGAAAATACTTACATGAATTATTGTAACCAGTATTGCTATTGCTGAACTTGGCAGGAGAAATGTCTTCAGGAATTTGATGACCGTCTGCAAAGCAAAGTGATTAACACAAACAAAAATATTGAAAGATTCTATGCAATATTTCAGTTTTTACTACACATTCTATTTTTTTCAAAATCAGAAATGTTTAATGAATCTTCAGTAAATTTTCCATTTTGTGAATATAAAGCAGTAATGTAAACATGGTATAATATCTGATTTTAAAATCCCTGAAGAGGTTATTTCTATGACAAGATAACATTCCAACACAAAACATGGGGAAATCTAAAATCCAGAATCTTGTCTAGACATCTGTCCCAGGTTTCATTTCATAGAGGTGCATTGGTCTAATGGGTACGTCAAGAGACTTTCACAAGGTTCACGGTTCGAGTCCTGCCGCCGCATCTATGTCATGTAGCAAGACATTAATCTACATTTGCTACTCTCCATCCAGGTAACAAATAGGATGGAATTCCTTTAACGCTGTAAACGTCAAAATTGGTAACCTAGCAGAGACAGGGTAATATTGGAGCACCTAGAGCACCTTGCGTGGTGGATATGTGCACTAGAAAAATATTGAGTATTATTAGTATTACTATAATTTTGTTTATAGATCTGGCTAAAGTTGCTATTAGTCTTGTTTAGGTTAGGTTTAATAGGATAAGACATTGTATTATGTCTAGGGTTGACAGTTACATTGTATTTCATTTGATTAAATGTAAATTGAACATGGAGCAATCAGCATGTGTCATACAATCACTTTCCAATGAAGTCAAAACCTCCTTACTTGAATGAACGATTGCTTACCTCTGTTTGCATGAAGTCAAACTCTGCTGCACACGTATAGAGCATGGTATGGAAGTCTTTGTATCCTGAGAACTTAGATCTGAACAAGTTGGCAATATGAGCCTAAAACAAGAAACAAAGAAAAGTTGGCTAATTAAAAAAGAAAGTTCAATCTAAAAATCAAACCAAATGTTTAGAACCATAAGGAGAAGCACATGACTGTTCAGATCATAGTCTGAAAGACTTTGTATTCAGAGCACTTTGATCTAAACAGATAGGTTAGCAAAGTGAGCCTAAAGCAGAAACAAATCTAAAAAGGAGGAAATTATAACAAATCTGGCTTTTCAAACGGACACACACACACCCAAAAGAAAAGACACGCATAAAAAGATATTACAAAACACACTTTTTGAGATCGATCAACACACTCATGCCTTAAATAAAATGGTGGGAAAAAACAAACACTAGGTAGATTAGCAAAATGTTGTGGCATTAAAAGATGGGTCCAGAACGCAAACTGCATTGGTTAAAATCATAATTTCATCACACAAAAGTTAGAACCCAACGTTATGATATGGAGCCGGCATATGCATGTACCATCTTGATGAGGCTTAATGTAAGCTAAATTTTCCTTCAGATATGTCAAAAAAGAAACTATTATGCACTATGCATTTCTGGACGTGTTTTTTCATGCCACCCTAACAAAGCTCCCTTAACAGACATTACACAATCTGATGAACCTTACATCGTCTTCTATGCTTAGACAAGTGGAGAGGACTAGCTTCACCACTAAGGTCCCACCAAACAGAAGGCATATCTGACATATCTGAAAAATAAAATCATAAAATGAAGAAAATAAGCAACATAATAAAACAAAATTGTTATTCCTTTTTACAAGTTATCTGTTTGAAATGCATTGATAAATTTACGCTAGGCACTATTCGAACATACAATATTTTCATTTAAGCTTTCAAAATTACACATCATGTTGTTATATTTAATGAAAGACATCTTGTCAGGTTATTTATATATTCACATGTTATTGTGATCAAAGCAAATTCCTGCTGGACAATAAAATGAATTAATTCCAAATCGAAGCAAGCTAGAATGCTGATGGTTGATTCAAATGTAAAATTTTTCATCTTTCCTTTTGAGATCTTAAAGTTACCATTAACCAGGTACAATACAACTTTCTAACAAAGCTACCTTATTGTCTTGATTTTTTTGGCAATCTTTGTCACAATATAACTGACAATTTTGATCAATGATAAAGAATTAACCAAAAAGCTAAGGATTCCCTTGCATTGGGTTAATGCACTGTACTCACCCAAATAATGATCCTATGTTGCAGTCTCTCCAATATAGGTTCCATATAAAGAATAAGCTGTTTTGAGAAAAATAATGCATTAACGAAAAATCAAATGTCTAAATATTTACAGAAAATTGAATGATTATAAACAATTTTCACTAGGAATAATGTTTCAAGCTATTTCTCTACACATATTTTAAAAATATGTCTAGTACTTTCCAAGTTCATCACAGCTATAATTTTCTATTTATTACCTCTTTTCCTTTTAACAACAGTAATCAGTACTTGGACAATTTAATAATTTATCAGATGGACGTTTTGATCATAACATATGTTTATAATTAATTCACTTTACAATATTGTATTCATATTTCTTCTGTTATTTATCTTTGTTTTCATGACCTTTGTTTCTTATGTCATTCATCCATCCAATTTGTACTCATTAGGTCTATAAATATATTATATACAATGTTTTTATTATGCAGGGCCCTCAGGGACAGCAGTTTGTTACCTAAAGACTGAAGAGGCAAACCTGCTTAAATAAAATTAATCAATTAATTAATAAATTAGAGTGAAATCTAATCAATGATTTAAAAAAAAAATAATTCTTAACTACTTACCCAGACAGTGAGAAGACAGGCAGCAAAGAATGAAGTGAGTAACATTTCATTACCAAACAGCATGATGTAACTCACAAAGAGGCCAAGCTAAATTAGAAAGTGCAGATAAGAATCAATCATTATCAACCACTTCTATACAAAATCATCAGCAAATTCTTTGTGTACATATTGTTCCATTTCTAGTTCTAACTCACAAATAGACCAAGCTATAGGGGAAATTAAAGATAAGGTCTTAATGATTATCAACCACTTTAATACAAAATCATCAGCCAATTCTCTATGTAAAAATACAGTCAAACCTGCTTTAGTGACCACCTGTCTACAAAGACCAATTTTCTGTTTCCCTTGAAAATGGTTTCTCATTAAATTATGTACTAAAGGAACCCTTGGGGGCGGTCACTATAGACAGGTTTGACTGTAGTTCAATTCACAAATATAGAGCACACAACCTGGATGTCTTTGGATGAATAAGATTCATAAAAACAGAGAGAAAAGTTGTTAAACTTTTGTAGTACCAATAATGATATGTTTTTTTCAAGTACCGTATCAACCTAAAGTATATGTGAATCAAATACCGACCTTCAGAAAGAATATATATATGTTGATTAAATGTGTGTGCAGGGGTTTACAAAGATCGGGGTGTCATGTTTTCTCAATATTTTGCTCTTAATATCCTAGTACTATAGAGCTTGTCTACAGCTAGGGCCTAACAACAACAACAACAACGTAGTACAGCAAAGCACATACTGCCTCACATGGTAGTATGTATTATTGTTTGTATGTTTCATATCACACACCATACAAGCCAGGCATTGACTTACACTTTGCCCCTGAAGAATGCATTTGACCTTGCTGGAGCCTGCGAAACCCAGCATGTAGGTAGCAAACACAGCCAGGGTCTGGGCAGAGGAAAACAAAGGTTGGCCCAAATATCATGTTATAGGCAAACATAGAATATCATAGGTGGGACTACAAATTTAATTAACCTCACAGTGGGGAGCCCATTAAGGTGCCAACTCCGGCTAAAGTCATGCCTGATCACCGCTAAGCTGAGGTGTGCACAGTGTTGATGAATAAGGGGATGTGATGCTAAACGGCTGCCCATGTTACATTGTTACGGGTCTAGAGCCATTTAGACTTTATGACAGCTAGTGTTTGCTTCCCATTTGAACAGTCAGTGCCATGCAAGTTCATGACATATGAAAACATTAATATGTACCACAAGAAATTGTAATCAAACCAAACAAGTAATCACACTGTGCCACATTGTATGTACCATGGCACCATGAAGTTGTGTGATCTAATGTAAGTTAAGATTTAATATTTCTTTAATCTTAAGTATGTTGAATATTAATTTAAATTATTTGTATGCGCCTTGAGCATCTCTAGAGATGGATATGTTGCGCTTTATAAATATTTGTATTATTATTATGATGGTTACATTTCCAGACTTGATATAATCCTGCTAAACTTACCTGTACAATGTACAAATCAGCCCCTAAACAGTATTAATAATACCTTCCTATCCCTTTTAAAACTACAAATTAAAAATGATTAAAAAAAAAAAAATACTCACACACAACAAACAATAGCAACATATTTTTGAAAATTGATTTATGATCTCGGCACAGATTGATTTACACGGAATAAAGGAATGAGGAGTTACATCAATGCTTAATACTGCTGAGGAAAGCAAAAGATGGAGAAATAAATATATTGACAGTGACATAAAAAGGGCAGGGGCAATAGAAGTGAGAGCTACTGTCTACAGAGGTGAAAATAGATTTTGACAGGTAAAAGAAGGGGATAGAGCGAGAGAGAGATAGGGAGGAAGAGTAAGAGAGAGTGAGAGAGCGAGAGAGAAAGAGAGAGAGAGAGAGTAAGAGAGAGTGAGAGAGAGAGTGAGAGAGAGAGAAAGAGAGATGTAGATTGACATACTGAAAGAAACTGCAAGTAAACGCATTCATTCGTAGGAATGGTCTAGACAGTCAACTGATGTTGTCAAGTGCATTTATCCAAACAGCTCCAAAAGCAGAAGACACAGGTTAAAAGCCAAGGGTCACTCAAAGTGCAATTCACTGAACATTGGATGTATGAAACAGGTGCTTCTATTAGCGCAGTAAACTGAGCAAAACTGGCATAAAGGCAATTACTGTCATGACAACCTTATAACAAGAACAAAGTGACTCACATGGGTACAAGGTTATAGGTCACTCAGAGGGCAATCCATTGAACATTCAATGAGGAAAACAGGTGCGAGTAACTTTACCCTGACCTGAGATCAATCTGAGCAAAACTTACATGAAAACATAGAGGTAATCACAGTCACATCCAATTGAAAAAAGAACAAAGATTATATGTATGAAAGTTCAAAGGTCACTCAGTGTGCAATACACTGAACATTCAATGAGGAAAACAGGTGGAAATAATTTTACCCTGATCTAAGATCAAACTGAGCAAAACTTACATGAAAACATAAAAGCAATCACAGTCACATCCAATTGAAAAAAGAATGAAGATTATCTGAATAAAAGGTTGAAGGTCACTCAGTGTGCAATCTACTGAACATTCAATGATGTGAACAGGCGGAAAGAGAGTACAGCATACTGGGCAAAACAGACATGACAGAAAACATCAACATGAAGACAATCATTTCCATGATATCCAAACAATAACAACAAAATGATTCAATATCAAACAATATAAATATTATTATAACATTATTAATAATATTTTTAATCATATTTTTGCTTATACAGTATAGCGCTTAACACATTGGCAATTTCCGAGTTTGTAAGCCCTTTACATTATTACCCCGGTCATCAGATTCTGGCTTGCCCCGCACACAATGTATGCACTTTCTCCACTCCCTGGGGAGATTCAGCAAGAGCTACTAGGCTCAAATTGCTAAGCATACTACATTGGATGATAAAAGCAGATGCTTACCTGCGTCAGTAGAGCAAACTGAGCAAACTGCCATGGCAGCATGAAGGCCACCACACCTGCACCGATGGCTACACTGTGATACCACATCGGCTTGGAAATCCTGCAAATAAGAACAACAATAATATGTTTACATTGCCATTTCTCTGCAAAGATGCCCAGCAGCATACCAATAGATTCATTAGATAACAGGCACGAAAGGAAAAATGAACCTATTTTGAAAAAGAAATTCATTAAAGGTAAAGACCAGTATTGGAAACGCCCCAATTTCAAAAAATGAAATGGAAGCTCTTATTACCAATCATGTGAAAGAATATGTTTTGAATAATTCATGATGATGAAAATTTTGCCGGGAAACCGCCTACTAATTGATATATGTGGTAAATTAGTTTATCTATAAATGGTATGTGAGAGATAAAAACGCATGTGTCGCGCACATGTTCCTAGTCCCATATACATCTTTCTGTGTACAGTGCTTGTAACTTTATGAAGACAGGGCCAAATTTCTTATCATTTTGATGATTCCAGAACCTTGCAGTACATCTATGCTAGATGATCAACCTTTTCTGATCGATTTCACAATGCAATCGCATGACCATAACTGGTCTTTACCTTTAATGTACAGATAATGATATACAATCAAGACTTTCAAATTGGTATTGGAGTAAATCAACAATAAAACACACGCATAAGGTGAGTCTTTAGAAAATAAGTACAATGTCATTTGATAAAAGGGTTGCAGCCATGCAGAAATAATCAAGAATATTTTTCAAGGACAACATAGGAAATTGAACACGTTTCATATTGATTTTCTATGCTCGACCCGTTACAAATATCTGATACTTATTAAAATTTCATCTGTTTGGAGCCAGAAGGTGGTAACTTGTATCATTTTACACACACGTATTGCCCTTATGGCTCCAAAAAGAAGATTTTGTGGAAAATAAACTCCTTGAAAATAGGAAGTTTCATCATACTGACTGACTGACCTGAGGACATGGGTAACCAGGAGCATCTGAAGAACAAAGACAGGGTATGCAAAGCTCTCTCTCAACGGAGGGGTCCACTGCACTCGGGTACACTGTTGTGAATAAATATTACATGTACATTTCAAGGGTTCAGTGACACAAAGACGTAACTCCATATTTTTCAAAAATGGGTATTTGATATCAAAATGTTCATAAAAATGTGGGCATTCCAGGAAACACAAAGACTTTAAACTCCACCCAATACCCCACTGAATTGCAATATAAAAGTTAAGGTATAAAGGTATTCCTTCATTATAGTATCCACCAAGACATACATGTACATATGATAGAGGTTGCTATAACGGGACCATTCACGGACAAAAAATACTTACATCCCTAGAAAACATAAAATCACCCAAAGAAAGCTATATATGACATATACAAATATATAACATATTCAAATGGTTCAGGACTACAGATAACAAGGGGGTAGATTTCATATCAAGCCCTGTATGAAAGGTACATCTAACTCAAAATTAAGTTTGAGGGATACAAAAGAGGGTCTTTCAGCGGGTCAGGCTAAGTTAACTTATAACTTATAAATCAAGTATCCATTTTACTTGAGGCAATTATCATTAAAAAAGAATAGTAAATAAAGGCGGACTTATAATAAACAGGGGTGATAGTGAGAACTAAAAAAAAAAAAAAAAAAAAAAACTCCCCCGTCAACCCCCCTGAATTTAAGAAGGAAAAAAAAAGGCATCTAACAACGTTCCCCCCCCCCCCTTTGAGTAAGAAAATTGGGGGAAAATCAGGAAAAATCTGGAAGTAAAAAAAATATTTTAAAAAAAAAGGGGAAAAAAATCAGGAAAAAAATAATAATCGGGGAAACAGATTTAAATTGGGTAATTATCAGGCCTGAATAAATGAATAAAACATTCCTACCTCTCCATGGTTATAGAAGAAAGCAGCCACAGTTACAAGACCACCAAGAAGGCTTTCACTGAGGTACGTAGCAAAGACGAACAAGAGAGACACCAAGAAGCCGTTCTCAATGAAGATCCAATTCACATAGAAATAAGCTGGATCTCCCATTCCTGAGAATTATTGAAGGAAAAATTGAAGGAAAAACTATTACAGAAATTCTGACGCATTAAAGCCCCTCTGCACTAGTTTGGCCAGGAGGAACTAGACCTCCCTGCATGGTCACTGAAAGGTGGTTATCTCTTCAAATCAGCTCTCAATTAACATAAGAAAAAGGGCATCATGGGGGATCAACGGGTACCGCTTTATATTCATTGTTCACTGTATGTATAGAGGGTGCAAGTAGCTATAAGTAGAGCAGTGGGGCTTTAATCACTCCATTCTCAACAAGAAATATTGTTACCCTGGTCACTGGATTCAATTTACAATTCTGCAAAATAAATGTATATTTTCCACTCCTCTAGGAAGCATTGTAGCCAGTTGCCTGTATCAAAGAACCTCATGCTTATCAAACCACGATGACTTATAATACCAGGGGGTGTTTCACAAAGATCCTAAGTCGAACTTAACTCTAAGTTGGACTTAAAAATTATGGAGAGCCATTTGTTAATAATAGGAAATGTGAATGATTTGAATCAACATTTTATGCCTTTTAAAATAACTTTTACAAAATATTTTCATAGATGCTTACGGCTTTCCATAATTGTTAAGTCCAACTTAGAGACAAGTTCAACTTAGGATCTTTGTGAAACACCCTCCAGGGAGTGTTTCACAAAGACTAAGATCAACTTGAAGTTGGACTCAACTATGGTAGGGCCATTCATGCCACTGGTTGCTCTCTCCATTGGTCTCTCAATTATGATCTTTAGATAATACTTTTTCATCCAATGATGAACTATTAAAAAAATGTAAATTCTGTAGATTTTGTGACCACCATTGGTCTGCCCTTCAGAAACCAATGCCAGTAAATGATGAGAGAAAATAGTGGCATGAACGGCCTGCCATAGTTAAATTCAACTTAAATTTGATCTTAGTCTTTGTGAAACACTCCCCTGGATGAAGAGAAGCAATGTAGATACAATGCCTTGCTCAAGGACATAAGTGTCATGGGCTAGATCCCATGACCTGTGCATTCCCAGTCAAGTTATGAAACCACTTGACGACAACATCTCTACATACATTTATAATTTTTTTTTTTTAAATTATTAAAAGAAAAAAAAAATCCCCATCTTACCTTCGCAATTAAGTACTGGACTGAGACCTCTTCCTCTGTTTACTGTGTAACAATCCTTAGTCTTGATATCCAGGAGTTTTGTGACTCCATCATAGAATCTAAAACCTGCTGCTAAAACAACCTGACAGGAAAAAAAACACATTAGAATCACTTGTACAAGCAGAGCTTCAGATAAGAATTTAGGCATTTCAGATTGAGGCAAAAATGTGAGAATATGTATAAACTAAGCTGTAAATATTAAAATAAAGAAACATAATCTTATCTTGAAGAAAAAATGTTTTACTGTAGCAGACAAAAGATTCTATATATAGTTACAGTACATGTATTTGTCCCGACCCAGATGTAGGAATCAATGTATTTCTTGTCAACCTTGAATTTATTTGGCTACCGTATTTGCCGGCGTAAAGGCCGCAGTATTTTTGGAAGAGAAAATATCAAAAAGTCGGGGTGCGGCGTATACGCCGAAACAGTAAAAATCGCAAGTCAAAACAGCACGTCCATTATTTGTAGGCAACTTCATACAAAAAAATATATTAACAAAATTGACTTGAAAACACATCGGACAATATCTAGTCTGAACCACGTCAGCAGCAAATTTGAAGAAGTTATCTTTTTAATCGTTGTGCAACCAAAGAAATAAGAAGAAAACTGACAAGAAACTCGTACTAAAAATCGTACTTGTAAAAATGTCCTTGGATTAGACAGCGCATGGCCCGGTAACCAAAATCATACCTCGCTCACACACTCTGTGGTGGGGAGCTACCGGGCTGGAAGTTGCAACAAATCCAACGCAGCTCGGAGATTCATAGCGCGCAATCGTCGGTGTTCTTAACTTTTTAGTAAGATAATTCTGAATTATAATTGAGACTATCTAATTAATTAAAGCGACAAACTAACCTCGGTAGATCTCTAATAACAAAAGCTTGTTTATTTTCTCCATTTGGCGGTACGATCGGATAACATTATGGCCACAGCTTGGTTATGGCAGGCCATTCATGTTTCTCTATGCATGCGAAGCGCCCTCTAGTGTCCAATGAATGTGCTAATCTGCCTAAAAATCGATGAAGATTTGCTAAATTACGATCATTTTTTAGGTAAACTTCCTGTCAATTTATAAAATGATTGATAATTTTGGTATTAGTTTGTAGGAAAAATAGAGTTCTACGAGAAAATTATGATTATTTTCTTTGGTCCGTTTTTTTTTTTTTCCTTTTTTTTTTTTTTTTCTCTCTACGAAATGTCAAAGTTGGGGGTGCGGCCTATGCGCGGTGCGGCCTTTACGCCGGCAAATACGGTACATAGCCAACTAATACAAGGGATATATAGTTTTTAAGGCCAATGGAAACATGTTGATAAATGAGATACACATATCCCAACTATTATCATACATAGATGCAACCAAGTAGGGAGATACAGAGCACTAGATCTATGATCTTTAGCTGTTCATGATGCTGTATCTTAACCAAAGCCAAGTCAATAGCTTAAAAAAAACTAAAACATACTGGTGATTCAATAAAACGGCTTTACTAATTAAATATTCAAATGTATGGCTGTTTCTTTCCTTGGATCCCAATATTGAGTTATTCCATTAACCGGTTATTAATGAATGAACTACAATACTCTGAATCTAGACTACATGTACATACAGTGTATATTACTTGTTGCTATGTCATGCAAGCCTTGGGAAAGCTTCAGGTTGTCAAAAACAGACTTTGTGTAAAAAAAGTATCCATAAAATTTAAATATGTTAGTAAACCGTTCAATTGGCTTTGGCACTTAAGATGGAACCTGTTCCTATAATTATGATTATTGGTTGATTGATTAATTGAAGTATTTTATAGAATATTATCCATTCTCGCAGTCCAAAGACTGAATTGCAATGGTTACAACAGTTTACAATTCATATACATGTACATGATAAAAGCAATTATACAATAATTATTAAAACACACCAAGCAATCAACAATGAAATTCTAATAAAAGTGATCAAATGACAATATTTATGGCAACTATCATTAAGTTTGATTAATAAGCAATGAAAATCTTAACTGAAACATTCTAAAGATATACTATTTAAATATTATTATGAATACAATCATGATTCCTCACCTCAGGGTAGAGATTGAATCTCTTGAGCGTGTTGATGGTGCTAGGATACTCAGTCACATTATCATGCATGATAGCAAGAAGACCCTGTCCCATGCTAGGGGCCGATATCATCGTCTTATAGTAAGAGTAATACAACCCCTGAAGACAAAATAACAAGAAATTATTTTAATACTCATTGACAGGACCTGACAATAACAGGGGGGCGTTTCACAAAACTTGTCATCAGTGACAAATTACAGTTTTTGAAATCCTTGCTTCTGATTGGTTATCAGCAGATTTGTCACTGATGTTTGTCATTTGTCATTGAAAAAAAAGGCTTTGTGAAACACCCTCCTGGAGTCTGGGATGAACAGCCTACATGAATTCACACTAAAACCCGAAAGTTATTAAATATTCACCCATTGGTTACCAATTTCTTTCATTCCCATAGGATTAATACAGGGACCATCCGGTTTCAGTAGGCAATGGGTTACGAAGGGATCGCATACCTGCCAACATTTGAAAATAAGAATTAGGGTTTTTTAAGCACGGTATGCCTTCAAAAATAAGAAATCCCACTAGCAGCGGCAGTGTAACTGGCAATACGTGGTAAATCTGTACCAAAAAGCGAATACTATAATTCACTGCTCAATCATGCAACCATTTAATGCACGCATTACGTGAACTCTCAAATCGTGGCACATGATAAAACAAGCTTAATTTGGCTTTAGCACCCCCCCCCCCCCCGAAATCAACAACAACAACAACAAAAATCGAAATTTTGAAAATCAGAATACTCTAAATTTTCAGGTCCTAAAAATCCAGAAAATCAGAATATTCTGGATTATTTGGAAGGGTTGGCAGGTATGGGATCATTGCACTTGAATCCCTAAAATGTCTTTATTCGGACCCCTTGTAAGAAGAAAAGCGTGGAGCTCGCCAAAAGCTTAATACAGGAATCACGTTCTCTTGGAAAATGGGTTTAACATGGAAGCAACCTCAGGCAACCCCTTGTCAAAATAAAATAGAGACTGTATTGTGCATGTTCGCATATTTCTCAATATTATTTCACATTACATTGTACCATTAAAACTTGCAAATCAAGGTCAAGTGACGAATTATATTTACTTAAAACTACAATGCTTGAGAAATATGTTTTGAAAATCCATTATTTTGTTTATCACATAAATTTAAAACATGAAAAGAGAGAATATGGAAAGTTAAATTATTTACATACAGAATGGAATGGTAAAAGTAAGAAGTCATTAAAATCACTGATTTACTTTGATAAAATGATACTACTAAAGGAAAGCCTACATGAATGGGTTTGATAACCCATGGTGTGCGTGTGTGTCTAAATTATTTAAGCTCACCATTTCTGTTCTGAATGTCATCTCTCTTTCCAGGTCAGATAAATGTGAGAAGAATCTGTCATTCTCAAACATACTAGAGATGTGCCACCTGTTACGATATAAATCAAACAATTCTGAATAAATTCTCATCATCTACACAATTGTGAAGCGTGACAATAAACACTTTGTAGTACTTTCAGTAAAAAAAAATCTTAAAGGTAAAGGCCAGTTTTGGAAACCTCTCAAAAAATGAAATGGAAGCTCTTATTACCAATCATGTGAAAGAATATGTTTTGACTAAAACTTGATCATACAAATTTTGCTGAGAAACCGCCTACTAATTGATATATTTGGTAAATTATTATATCTATTTGGACCTGATAGATATAACGCACGTGTCGCAATAGTCCCATATACATCTTTCTGTGTATAGTGCTTGTAACTTTACCAAGACTGGGCCAAATTTCTTATCATGTTGATGATTCCAGAACCTTGCAGTACACACCAATACTTATATGCTAGATGATCAACCTTTTCTGATCGATTCCACAACGTTTCTTTCACAATGCAATCGCATAACTGGTCTTTATCATCAAGTGTTCTGAGCTGCATTCATACTGGAACTACCCTCTGTTACGAAAATCAACACTGTGTCTACTGGAATATTGGCTCTAGCACTAATCAAGATTACAAAGTAATTACATTTTTCATCATTGCTTAAAGCAGTTTGATGTTTGTTGACAGTAGAGAGAAACAGCTTGGATCACTGCTTGTGCAAATTGTTTAATATCCAAGTTAGATTTTAATTAGTCAACTATATTGCCAACAAAGGGGCTGGCAACATTAGAACACCTTGTCAGAATCCAAAGCAATTTAAATATATACATCAGTTTCAAGTTTTCAAGAGCTTAAATAAGATCAGAAAATATTTCAACCAGGGAGAAGTGAGTTTCTTTAAATAAAAGGTGTGGAACATATGTTTATATTTATAACACACCAATCCTTTCTTCTTTTCTTGTTCATGCAGTTACCACAAACTTGTCATCTAACGTCTTTCTTTTTTTCCAAGACCAATTTCTGGAAATTTCAAAATGACAAGGGAAGCGGAAATCAATATATTGACATTAAAACTAAAATCAAGATGCACATACAAACATGACAAACAAACTGATAAACCGCTCTCAATTAGAAATACATGAACATGAAATCATGAATTCTTATCCTTACCCATGTAACACACCAAACATCAGAGCTAAGAGATAAAGAAAAAGAGATGTTAAAAGGATGAATTAGGGAACATCAAACCAAATTCTTTTAATAAATGTCAGTGGAGCCAGACATAGTCTCAGCGGAACCTTGAACCATCACAATTACGGTCTAGTATTGATCTAATTGTCATAAACTAAAAGCTGCAGTCTCGGACATGTCAATTTTCTGCCGAAGCCTAGTATGCATCAGCTACTACTTTGCTAGTTCATGACTAGAATTGAGATAGACATCGATAGGAAGTATGATATTATGTTAGGAAAATATATGTATGAAGATATCTACCGTAATGAGGATCTGAGACATTACGGTAGATAACTTCATACAGGCACGTGCCCACCTGCAACCCACCTTCGGTATGCACTTGTATTGTGCAGCGGTTTGCCGAGAAACCTGTGAAAAAGTGTATATGTAATATTAATGTTTTTCCAAAAAATACTCCAACAAAATTGACACGAAACAGGTAAGAAACATAATGACTTTTAAATCATGATCTTTACTTTATTTGGACATTTGGTGAATATTTACTATTAGAAGGGTATCTCCACGCCAGAGTTACGGGTCAAATTTTGGATAGGTTTCTGAACAAGCGCCTGTTTTAGTAGGGTAGACTAGATCTAGATCTATCTCCACGCCGGAGTTACCGGTCAAATTTTGGATAGGCTTCTGAACATGAATTCTGAACAAGCGCCAAAATCAGCTAGTTAATCTCCCTCCCCCGGCCTCTTTGTTCTTGAGGCAAGGGTTACCGTCTGTGCATGGGGAAGGTTGACAAATGTGTCAGGTGAGAACTCCCCATACCAGACGGTTATTTCTGTCTAGCATGCGCCTTGACATTGCCTTGCCTTAGCTTTGTGACTGAGCCGGGCCGAGCTGCCGGCTGAACACCGGGCCGGGGCTGAACAACTCAAAACTCCACGATGAGCTAAGGTGAACTAGCGCGGGCTGGGCCAATAGCGTCGGCATATCCATCGTTCACATCCCGCATCACAATTTCGGCTACCTACCTAGTGAAATCACGGCCAAGTTCCATGCTGAAAACATCCACTTTATCCCAGAAGATTCTCTGTTGCCTCCATTTTCCTTCCTAGATCTAGACTTTTTATTTGTAAATGTTTTCTTGCCATCTAATCGTCCATTTTTAGTTCCCATGGTCGTCGTCTGCTCGACAGTCCTTTTCTTCACAGCACCGGCCATTTGTAATGCCTTCGATCGTTAACGTACATATAGAGATATCGATTAATACCGTACCTGTTTATGTAGCTGTCTCTTTTGTTTGTCTCTATTAAGGAAAATGAAGAGGTGTAACTTTTGTATGTAAATGTAAAAGATCATTGGCAAATTTATAAAAACCTATGTTAAATTATTTTGTTATTTTGTATCCAATGTTATAAATGTACAATTTTTCTTTGAGAGAAACGAATAAAAACCTATGAAAAAAAAAAAAAAAAAAAAAAAAAAAAAAGTACCTGGGGGCGTTTCTCAAAACCGTCATAACTACAAGATCAGTGACATCTCGCCGCTGTCGCTCTACTTGCCCGCGAAGTGTTCCACAAAAACTTAGTCAAGAAAGGCAAGATGAGCGGCAACTTCCGCGTCAATATATAAAAAAAGATATCTATTATTTGAATATACAGTAGCGGAAGATGACGGTCTGTAATTACAGACAAGGGCGTCAATCCGAGCTTGAGCATGGGGGGGGGGGGGGGGGGGCGGAACACAATTACATGTCACCCGGGCATGTCACCTTTTCAGTTACTTTAACAGATATACCACGTTATGAGTATAGAGTTTAGATATGATGCAGGCGCGGATCCAGGATTTCTTAGGGGGGGGGGGGGCAAAATTTGAAATTATGCGAGCCAAATACTGTTGAGCAATGAGCAAAAACGTTGGGGGGGGGGGAGGGGCAAAGGGGCGGACCCCGGAAGCTCAGGTGGTATAGGCATTTAATTACGGTCAGATGAACATATTTTGATATCTTATTCATGACACTGGCAGGTCACTACTATTGGCATGGAGTCCAGGGGGCTGAGCCCCCTGAAACTCATGGATTAGAGGTATTTTATAACGGTCAGATAAGCATTCAGGGGGCGCCTTAGGCCCCCTGGTGTGGTTGAGGGGGCGGAGCCCCCGGAAGCTCAGGGGTTTTCAGGGGCCAGATCTAGCTTTAGCTTTAACTCAGTGGGCAGAGAGTTTAAAAAAGATATGTGGGAAATTCAAGCTATTTGTTTCCAGGATAAATGTATGACTAATTTTTCAACTTTGTGTTAGGTAGAATTTAAAATATAAAATATTGAAATTTCAAGAATCAATAAAAGAAATTTGAAATCTCTACTATGGTGGAAGTCATCGCCAAGCGTGTAGCTATAGGATCTTATTTTAGGGGGCGAAGCGCGCTCGCTAGGGAATGGGAGCAGAAAGGGGGGAGTTACCTCTCTCCATTGCGAAGCGCGAAAGCTTTGACGTTTCATTAAATCAATAAAGAGGACGATTCGTGGTACCGTTCTCGACTCTTAGTCCTTGGCTGAATTTTGAAAAATAATATTTGATTCATTGTTATGCAGTGGCGTAATGAGCAAAAACTTTTTATTATTTTCTTTTTTATTTATTATTTATTATTATTATATATATATATTTTTTTTTTTTTTTTTTTTTTTTTTTGGGGGGGGGCATCCACCTATCTCTCCTTGTCCCTCTCCTTTATCTCTATTCCCCGCCCTTTATCTCTCGCTCTCTACCATTTTCTGAATTCCCTCTTACCCCTTCCCTTCTCTCTCTCTCTCTCTCTCTCTTTCTATATTTCCTTCTTGGCTCTCCCAGTCTCTAGCTATTCGTCAAACATCTCTACCCTACTCTTTCGTTGCATATAACGCTTCTATAACGGATAGCAAAACATGGTCGGAAAAAGAGAAAGGGCGTTTACACAAGGAACTAATGAGATACAATGTTTTAAAATCTTAAACAGGGAAATATCTGAAAAAATTCGTACTTTTACATTGGATGCAAATGAAGGAGAAGTAGGTAGGCATTTAATTTTGATACATGAAAGAAAAGAAAGAAGTTTTGATAGGTTATTCTGTCACGGTATATTCTTATGAATGAATAACATCTTCCATGCATTTAATGTTTTATTCTTGACAGGTAAAATCAAATCAAATCAAATTGAGTTAAAGAGCAAAAGCAGAAAAAGAATAAAATGACTATCATGGAACATCAGAAGATATAAAAAGAGAAGATATGTGTGCATGTGAGTGTATAATTCAATAAAACAAGGTTCCCATTCAATATCATACCACAAGTTATGAAATAGAACACACCAAAAATGTATCTGAATTACCCTTAGTAGGAGTATATTTCAATTTTACCACAAAACATCCATTATTTCTAATGTATACTTGAAAAACCACATAATTACAAAGTTCTCTTACAAATACATATCAATATAAAAAAATGAGTCACTATTTACAGTAGAGATGTTATTAGCAAGATTAACAGTCTTGAAGTAACACCATCATGAATACGAGTATAATCAGGTGGGCTGTATCTAATACAGACCACCTTATATTTTTGTTAAAATTGCCTTTATCAGGTGGGCTGTATCTAATACAGACCACCTTATATTTTTGTTAAAATTGCCTTTATTTATTTATTATTTATCAGGTGGGCTGTATCTAATACAGACCACCTTATATTTTTGTTAAAATTGCCTTTATTTATCAGGTGGGCTGTATCTAATACAGACCACCTTATATTTTTGTTAAAATCGCCTTTATCAGGTGGGCTGTATCTAATACAGACCACCTCATATTTTTGTTAAAATTGCCTTTATCAGGTGGGCTGTATCTAATACAGACCACCTTATATTTTTGTTAAAATTGCCTTTATTTATTTATTTATTATTTATTATTTATTTATTTTTCTTAATTCTTGCCACTTTTTTGTTAGCAAGATAACTTTGAAATGGTTCAATCAAATGCTTTGATATTTGACACACATATGTATAGGCATATGGACAAGACACGGTAAGGTTTTCAACCTTGACCTTGACTGATGACGTCATATAGGCGCCATTTTGTGAAATTTTCTGAAAATCATCTCATGATCATATCTTCATAACCAAAAGGTATTTTTCATTCATATTTATCATGATTAAGGTTAATATCAGTCCGGTTAATTTCAGGTCACAAAACGCGCGCGTGCGCGTACGTCCGCGCGTCAGTGCGCGCGCAAAATTTTTAAATGCTCAAAATCGTCTCAAATTTATTTTGCATACGTTTCAGGTCATATTAAGCATTTTATAAAAAATCGCGCGTACGAGCATGCGCGCGCGTTTTCGCGCGTAACACCACTACAAAACATAAAATCGCCATTTTTTTTCTTTCATGATATTTCTCATATTTTTTCAAGGAATTTGATACCATGTTTATCTCTTTATGACCATTATTAACAAGATGAGCGTAAATTAAAGATAAATGTCAGTGCGCGCGAGCTCTTGTAATACATAACATACATGGGCAAAAAAATGCCTATACATAATCCATTATAGCTCTTTGGGATGCACCTGGACCCCAATTCTGTTTTAATATTTGAAAAGAGTATATGTCAGAAATATGATTTCATGTCTAATTTGGCCATGAAGTGTATCGTGACATCATCTTAATAGCCTTGGAACTCAAAATACGAATTTGCATATTATGACGTCAGCATATTTATGGAAAATTGATTGTATCTCTGTATATATTGATTGATTTTCTTCAAAATTTCAATATGTTGTAGCTAAGATAATTCTCTACAAGTTCAATAATAACCCTTTTTCATTTTGATGACGTCATCAGAGTGAAAATTTTGATTGAAGGCCTCATGTCAGAAATTTCATAATTTGCGTGTTATGACTATAGAAGGTGAATTTCGTTCACGTAATGAATCTACATGATAGTGTTTTTTAAGAATTTTCAAGCAGTATTCGCTTAATTTTGCTCTATTTTGTTTTCAAATTTAAGTTGACCAGCCCACCTATACTTGTTCCAAACAAGTATTATATGTCTAGTTTATTTATTTATTTTTCTTATTTCGACCCACTTTTTTGTTAGCAAGATAACTTGAAATTGCCTTAATCAAATAACTTGAAATTTGGCACACATATGTATAGGCATATGGAGAAAACACAGTAAGGATTTCAACCTTGACCTTGACTGATGACATCATCTAGGCGCCATTTTGTGAAATTTTCTGAAAATAAACTCATGATCATATCTTCATAACAAAAAGGTATTTCTCATTCATATTTATTATGATCAAGGTCAATATCAGTCCAGTCAATTTCAGGTAAAAAAACAAGCGCGTGCGCGTACGTCCGCGCGTCAATGCGCGCGCAAAATTTTTAAATGCTCAAAACCGTCTCAAATTTATTTTGCATGCGTTTCAGGTCATTTTAAGCATTTTATAAAAAATCGCGCGTACGAGCATGCGCGCGCGTTTTCGCGCGTAACACCATTAAAAAACATAGAATCGCCATTTTTTTTTCTTTCATGATATTTCTCATATTTTTTCAAGGAATTTGATACCATGTTTATCTCTTTATGACCATTAATAACAAGATGAGCCTAAATTCAAGATAAATGTCAGTGCGCGCGAGGTCTTTTAATACATAGCATATATGGGCAAAAACATGCCTATACAAAATCCGTTATAGCTCTTTGGAATGCACCGGGATCCTCAATTTTTGTTCATATTAAGATAGAGTATGAGTCGGAAATATGATTCCATGTCTCATTTGGCCATTAAGTGTATCGTGACATCATCACAATGGCCTTGGAACTCAAAATACGAATTTGCATATTATGACGTCAGCATATTTATGTAAAATTGATTGTATCTCTGTAAATATTGATCAATTTTCTTCAAAATTTCGATATGTTGTAGCTAAGACAATTCTCTACAAGCGCAATAATAACCATTTTTCATTTTGATGACGTCATCATAGTGAAAATTTTGATTAAAGGCCTCATGTCAAAAACTTCATAATTTGCGTGTTATGCCTATAGAAGGTGAATTTAGTTCACGTTATGAATCTACATGATATTGTCTTTTAAGAATTTGTAAGCAGTATGTCGCTTATTTTTGCTCTATTTTGTCTCAAATGTTAGTTGACCAGCCCACCTATACTTGTTCCAAACAAGTATTATATGTCTAGTCAGGTGGGCTGTATCTAATACAGACCACCTTATATTTTTGTTAAAATTGCCTTTATCAGGTGGGCTGTATCTAATACAGACCACCTTATATTTTTGTTAAAATTGCCTTTATTATTTATTTATCAGGTGGGCTGTATAACGTACAGACCACCTTATAATTTCGTTAGAATTGCCTTTATTATTTATTTATTTATTTATTAAATATTTTTCTTATTTCTAACCACTTTTTTGTTAGCAAGATAACTTAAAAATGCCTCGATCAAATGCCTTGAAATTTGGCACACATATGTAAAGGCGTATGTACAAGGCACAATAACGTTTTCAACATTGTCCTTCACTGATGACGTCATCTAGGCGCCATTTTGTAAAATTTTACGAAAATTAACTCATGATCATATCTTCATAACCAAAAGCTATTTCTCTTTCATATTTATCATGATCGAGGTCAATATCCGTCCGGTCAATTTCAGGTCAAATAACGCGCGCGTGCGCGTACGTCCGCGCGTCGATGCGCGCGCAAAATTTGGAAATGCTCAAAATCGTCTTAAAATCATTTTGCATACGTTTTAGGCCATTCTAAGCATTTTATAAAAAATCGCCCACACACACGCGCATGCGCGCGGCGCGCGCGTTTTTGCGCGTAAAACTATTACACAACATAGAATCGCCATTTTTTTTCTTTCATAATATTCCACATATTTTTACATACAAATTGATACCATGCTTGTCTCTTTATGACTATTAATAATGGAATGATGGCCCGTTTAACATAAATTTCCGTGCGCGCGAGCTCTTGTAATACATAGCATATATGGGAAAAAACATGCCTATACAAGATCCATTGTAGCCCTTTAGGATGCAAGGTGACCCCAATTTTTGGGTCATATTTTGATACAGTATGAATTGGAGATATGATTTCATGTCTCATTTGAACCTCAATTAACTCATGACGTCATCATAATGGCCTCCAAACTCAAAATTTCAATTTGCATATTATGACGTCAGCATATTTACGGAAAATTGATTGTTTCTCTGTAAATATTGATTGATTGTCTTCAAAATTTTGATATGTTTTAGCTGAGACAATTCTCTACAAATAAAGTTGGCCCAACTTTTCATTTTGACAAAGGCATCAGGGCGTATTTTCGCGATTAAAAAAGGCATGTCAATTTTTCACATTTTGCGTGTATTCTCTATGGGACATGAGTTTTTCTCAAAACTGGATTCTTTCGCGAGCAATATCTCTGTCGTTTAGCTTTGTTTACGCTGAACTTCAAGTATGTTGTAGCTGAGACAATAAGCTATCTCAAATGTACCCTTTATTTTGTCTCAAATTTTAGTTCGACCAGCCCACCTATACTTGTTCCAAACAAGTATTACAAATCTAGTTTATTTTTCTTATTTCGACCCACTTTTTTGTTAGCAAGATAAGTTGAAAATGGCTCAATCAAATGATTTGATATTTAGCACACATATGTATAGCCATATGGACAAAACAAAGTAAGGTTTTCAACCTTGACCTTGACTGATGACGTCATCTAGGCGCTATTTTGTGAAATTTTCTGAAAATCAACTCATGATCATATCTTCATAATCAAAAGTCATTTTTCATTCATATTCATCATGATTAAGGTCAATATCAGTCCGGTCATTTTCAGGTCAAAAAACGCGCGCGTGCGCGTACGTACGCGCGTCAGTGCGCGCGCAAAAATTTTAAATGCTCAAAATCGTCTAAAATTTATTTTGCATACGTTTCAGGTCATATCAAGCATTTTATAAAAAATCGCGCGTACGAGCATGCGCGCGCGTTTTCGCGCGTAACACCATTACAAAACATAGAATCGCCATTTTTTTTCTTTCATGATATTTCTCATATTTTTTCAAGGAATTTGATTCCATGTTTATCTCTTTATGATCATTATTAACAAGATGAGCGTAAATTCAAGATGAATGTCAGTGCGCGCGAGGTCTTTTAATACATAGCATATATGGGCAAAAACATGCCTATACAAAATCCGTTATAGCTCTTTGGAATGCACCAGGATCCTCAATTTTTTTTCATATTAAGATAGAGTATGAGTCGGAAATATGATTCCATGTCTCATTTGGCCATTAAGTGTATCGTGACATCATCACAATGGCCTTGGAACTCAAAATACGAATTTGCATATTATGACGTCAGCATATTTATGTAAAATTGATTGTATCTCTGTAAATATTGATCAATTTTCTTCAAAATTTTGATATGTTGTAGCTAAGACAATTCTCTACAAGCGCAGTATTAACCATTTTTCATTTTGATGACGTCATCATAGTGAAAATTTTGATTAAAGGCCTCATGTCAAAAACTTCATAATTTGCGTGTTATGCCTATAGAAGGTGAATTTAGTTCACGTTATGAATTTACATGATATTGTCTTTTAAGAATTTGTAAGCAGTATGTCGCTTATTTTTGCTCTATTTTGTCTCAAATGTTAATTGACCAGCCCACCTATACTTGTTCCAAACAAGTATTATATGTCTAGTTATTTATTTATTTATTTTTCTTATTTCGACCCACTTTTTTGTTAGCAAGATAAGTTGAAAATGGCTCAATCAAATGATTTGATATTTAGCACACATATGTATAGCCATATGGACAAAACAAAGTAAGGTTTTCAACCTTGACCTTGACTGATGACGTCATCTAGGCGCCATTTTGTGAAATTTTCTGAAAATAAACTCATGATCATATCTTCATAACCAAAAGGTATTTCTCATTCATATTTATCATGATCAAGATCAATATCAGTCCGGTCAATTTCAGGTCAAAAAACGCGCGCGTGCGCGTACGTCTGCGCGTCAGTGCGCGCGCAAAATTTTTAAATGCTCAAAATCGTCTCAAATTTATTTTGCATACGTTTCAGGTCATTTTAAGCATTTTATAAAAAATCGCGCGTACGAGCATGCGCGCGCGTTTTCGCGCGTAACACCATTAAAAAACATAGAATCGCCATTTTTTTTTCTTTCATGATATTTCTCATATTTTTTCAAGGAATTTGATTCCATGTTTATCTCTTTATGACCATTATTAACAAGATGAGCGTAAATTCAAGATAAATGTCAGTGCGCGCGAGGTCTTTTAATACATAGCATATATGGGCAAAAACATGCCTATACAAAATCCGATTTAGCTCTTTGGAATGAACCGTGACCTTCAATTTTTTTCATATTTAGATAGAGTATGAGTTGGAGATATGATTTCATGTCTCATTTGGCCATTAAGTGTATCGTGACATCATCACAATGGCCTTGGAACTTAAAATTCGAATTTGCATATTATGACGTCAGCATATTTATGTAAAATTGAATGTATCTCTGTAAATATTGATCAATTTTCTTCAAAATTTCGATATGTTGTAGCTAAGACAATTCTCTACAAGCGCAGTAATAACCATTTTTCATTTTGATGACGTCATCATAGTGAACATTTTGATTAAAGGCCTCATGTCAAAAACTTCATAATTTGCGTGTTATGCCTATAGAAGGTGAATTTAGTTCACGTTATGAATCTACATGATATTGTCTTTTAAGAATTTGTAAGCAGTATGTCGCTTATTTTTGCTCTATTTTGTCTCAAATGTTAGTTGACCAGCCCACCTATACTTGTTCCAAACAAGTATTATATGTCTAGTCAGGTGGGCTGTATCTAATACAGACCACCTTATATTTTTGTTAAAATTGCCTTTATTTATTTATTATTATTTATTTATTTTTCTTATTTTGACCCACTTTTTTGTTAGCAAGATAACTTTGAAATGGTTCAATCAAATGCTTTGATATTTGGCACACATATGTATAGGCATATGGAGAAGACACGGTACGGTTTTCAACCTTGACCTTGACTGATGACGTCATCTAGGCGCCATTTTGTGAAATTTTCTGAAAATCATCTCATGATCATATCTTCAAAACCAAAAGGTATTTCTCATTCATATTTATCATGATCAAGGTCAATATCAGTCCGGTTAATTTCAGGTCAAAAAACGCGCGCATGCGCATACGTCCGCGCGTCAGTGCGCGCGCAAAATTTTTAAATGCTCAAAATCGTCTCAAATTTTTTTTGCATACGTTTCAGGTAATTTTAAGCATTTTATAAAAAATCGCGCGTATGAGCATGCGCGCGCGTTTTCGCGCGTAACATCATTAACAAACATAGAATCGCCATTTTTTTTTCTTTCATGATATTTCTCATATTTTTTCAAGGAATTTGATACCATGTTAATCTCTTTATGACCATTATTAACAAGAAGAGCGTAAATTCAAGATAAATGTCAGTGCGCGCGAGCTCTTTTAATACACAGCATATATGGGCAAAAACATGCCTATACAAAATCCGTTATAGCTCTTTGGAATGCACCGGGATCCTCAATTTTTTTCATATTAAGATAGAGTATGAGTCGGAAATATGATTCCATGTCTCATTTGGCCATTAAGTGTATCGTGACATCATCACAATGGCCTTGGAACTCAAAATACGAATTTGCATATTATGACGTCAGCATATTTATGTAAAATTGATTGTATCTCTGTAAATATTGATCAATTTTCTTCAAAATTTCGATATGTTGTAGCTAAGACAATTTTCTACAAGCGCAGTAATAACCTCTTTTCATTTTGATGACGTCATCATAGTGAACATTTTGATTAAAGGCCTCATGTCAAAAACTTCATAATTTGCGTGTTATGCCTATAGAAGGTGAATTTAGTTCACGTTATGAATCTACATGATATTGTCTTTTAAGAATTTGTAAGCAGTATGTCGCTTATTTTTGCTCTATTTTGTCTCAAATGTTAGTTGACCAGCCCACCTATACTTGTTCCAAACAAGTATTATATGTCTAGTTTATTTTTCTTATTTTGACCCACTTTTTTGTTAGCAAAATTACTTTGAAATGGTTCAATCAAATGCTTTGATATTTGGCATACATATGTATAGGCATATGGACAAGACACAGTAATGTTTTCAACCTTGACCTTGACTTATGACGTCATCTAGGCGCCATTTTGTTAAATTTTCTGAAAATCATCTCATGATCATATCTTCAAAACAAAAAGGTATTTCTTATTCATATTTATCATGATCAAGGTCAATATCCATCCGGTCAATTTCATGTCAAAAAACGCGCGCGTGCGCGTACGTCCGCGCATCAGTGCGCGCGCAAAAAAATTAAATGCTCAAAATCGTCTCAATTTTTTTTTGCATACGTTTCAGGTCATTTTAAGCATTTTATAAAAAATCGCGCGCGCGGGCATGCGCGCGCGTTTTCGCGCGTAACACCATTACACAACATAGGATCACCATTTTTTTTTTTTCATGATATTTCTCATATTTTTTCAAGGAATTCGATACCATGTTTATCTCTTTATGACCATTATTAACAAGATGAGCGTAAATTCAAGATAAATGTCAGTGCGTGCGAGCTCTTTTAATACATAGCATATATGGGCAAAAACATGCCTATACAAAATCCGTTATAGCTCTTTGGAATGCAACGGAATCCTCAATTTGTTTTCATATTTAGATAGAGTACGAGTCGGAAATATGATTCCATGTCTCATTTGGCCATTAAGTGTATCGTGACATCATCACAATGGCCTTGGAACTCAAAATACGAATTTGCATATTATGACGTCAGCATATTTATGTAAAATTGATTGTATCTCTGTAAATATTGATTAATTTTCTTCAAAATTTTGATATGTTGTAGCTATGATAATTCTCTACAAGTTCATTAATAACCATTTTTCATTTTGATGACGTCATTAGAGTGAAAATTTCGATTAAAGGCCTCATGTAAAAAATGACATAATTTGCATGTTATGCCTATAGAAGGTGATTTTAATTCACGTTATGAATCTACATGATATTGTTTTTTAAGAATTTGTAAGCAGTATGTCACTTATTTTTGCTCTATTTTGTCTCGTATTTTAGTTGACCAGCCCACCTATACTTGTTCCAAACAAGTATTATATGTCTAGTCAGGTGGGCTGTATCTAATACAGACCACCTTATATTTTTGTTAAAATTGCCTTTATTTATTTATTTATTATTTATCAGGTGGGCTGTATCTAATACAGACCACCTTATATTTTTGTTAAAATTGCCTTTATTTATTTATCAGGTGGGCTGTATCTAATACAGACCACCTTATATTTTTGTTAAAATCGCCTTTATTTATTTATTTCTTTATTATTTATTTTTCTTAATTCTTACCACTTTTTTGTTAGCAAGATAACTTGAAAATGGCAGAATCAAATAAATTGAAATTTTACACACATATGTATAGGCATATGGACAAAGCACGGTAAGGTTTTCAACCTTGACCTTGACTGATGACGTCATCTAGGCGCCATTTTGTGAATTTTTCTGAAAATCATCTCATGATCATATCTTCATAACCAAAAGGTATTTTTCATTCATATTTATCATGATTAAGGTTAATATCAGTCCGGTTAATTTCAGGTCAAAAAACGCGCGCGTGCGCGTACGTCCGCGCGTCAGTGCGCGCGCAAAAATTTTAAATGCTCAAAATCGTCTCAAATTTATTTTGCATACGTTTCAGGTCATATTAAGCATTTTATAAAAAATCGCGCGTACGAGCATGCGCGCGCGTTTTCGCGCGTAACACCACTACAAAACATAGAATCGCCATTTTTTTTTCTTTCATGATATTTCTCATATTTTTTCAAGGAATCTGATACCATGTTTATCTCTTTATGACCATTATTAACAAGATGAGCGTAAATTAAAGATAAATGTCAGTGCGCGCGAGCTCTTGTAATACATAACATACATGGGCAAAAAAATGCCTATACACAATCCATTATAGCTCTTTGGGATGCACCTGGACCCCAATTCTGTTTTAATATTTGAAAAGAGTATATGTCAGAAATATGATTTCATGTCTCATTTGGCCATGAAGTGTATCGTGACATCATCTTAATGGCCTTGGAACTCAAAATACGAATTTGCATATTATGACGTCAGCATATTTATGGAAAATTGATTGTATCTCTGTATATATTGATTGATTTTCTTCAAAATTTCAATATGTTGTAGCTAAGATAATTCTCTACAAGTTCAATAATAACCCTTTTTCATTTTGATGACGTCATCAGAGTGAAAATTTTGATTGAAGGCCTCATGTCAGAAATTTCATAATTTGCGTGTTATGACTATAGAAGGTGAATTTCGTTCACGTAATGAATCTACATGATAGTGTTTTTTAAGAATTTTCAAGCAGTATCTCGCTTAATTTTGCTCTATTTTGTTTTCAAATTTAAGTTGACCAGCCCACCTATACTTGTTCCAAACAAGTATTATGTCTAGTTTATTATTTATTAGGTGGTCTGTTGAAAACAGATCACCTATTGTTTTCGTCAGAATTTTCTTTATTATTATTATTATTATTATTTATTTCTTTATTTTTATTTATTTCCTACACTTTTTTGTGCCTAGGATAACTCAAGTTCGGTTTCGTCAATTTCATTCAATTTTAGCACAGTCATAGGTCATTGTCATGAGACGTGACAGGAACATTTTCAAGGTCATCAAGTCATCGTGACGTCATCCAGGCGCCATTTTGTGAAATCACATTATCCATCATATCTTCAAGATGCATAAGCAAAGGTCATTCATATTTATATCACATATACTTCAGGTCAAGGGTCAACAAGTCATGTCATCAAAGGTCACATAAAGGTCATGACGCGCACGTACGCGCGCGTCAAAATTTAAAAATGCTCAAAATCACTTAACTATTAAAGGAGAGTACGAATCAGGTCATTTTAAGCATTTCAAAATTTTCCGTCCGTAAGTGTCCGCGCGCGCGTTGCGCGCGCTCACAACGCGCGGAAATGGTCAAATTCAATTTTTTTTACATGATTTAGATTCCTCTTACCGTAAATGACAATTTACATTAATGTCAGTCACTCTTGACCTTTTATAAGGCCGTGAGCGCGCGTCAAAGTTCAAAATCCGCGCGTGCTGCTACGGGCAATATAATGCAAATTTGATCAAAAACATCCCATTTTAAAAATCAAATTAGCCCTTCAGATAGTCCATCGATCCCAACTTTTATATCATGGTTGGAAAAAGCATGAGTTGGAGATATGATTTCATGTCTCATTTGACCCTCAATTAACTCATGACGTCATCATAATGGCCTCCAAACTCAAAATTTTAATTTTCATATTATGACGTCAGCAGATTTCTGGAAAATAGACTGTATCTCTGTAAATATTGATCAATTTTCTTCTAAATTTTGATATGATCTAGCTGAGACAATTTTCTACAAATGCAGTCAACACGATATTTCATTTTGACAATGGCATCGTGGCGTATTTTTGCGATTAAAGGAGGCATGTCAATGTTTCACATTTTGCGTGTATTCTCTATGGGACATGACTTTTTCTCAAAACTGGATTCTACATCCTGTCTTTTGCGAGCAATATCTCCGTCGTTTTAGCTTTGTTTACGCTGAACTTTGAGTATGTTGTAGCTGAGACAATAAGCTATCACAAGTGTGCCCTTTATTTTTCGATCAGATGCCGGGATCATGCTCATATTTCAATTACAAAGTGGGATTTGTGCATTCCATTTTCCGTTTACGTGTAATCTCTATGGGAAATGTTTTGGTATATCGGTAACGCACTTGACTTCCGACCTCGAGGTCCCTGGTTCGAGTCCGGGCGTCTCCAACAATTTTTTTTCTTCACTTTTTTTTCTTTTTTGACCATTCACTCTACCATCTCCTTTGAATATTAAAACACGTACAATCGCAAATAATGTAATAAACAACCATATTTACTTTATTATTACCCTATTATCACTAGATCCATTACTTTTTGCGTGTAATCCTTATGGGAGATGACTTTTCTCAAATCTGGATTCTACATTCTTGTCTTTTGCGAGCAATATCGCCGTTATTTCGGCTTGATTTTTGTTGATTTTTGAGTATGTTGTAGCTGAGACTATATACTATCTAAATGTTCTCTCATTTTTTTCAGTCTGATGTCATCGTGGTCTGTTGATGATAATCATCAACATCATCATGATCATCATCATCGTCATCACCATTACTATCAAGATCATCATCATCATCATTATCATGATGATCATCATTGTTTACATGTCTATATAACTTCTCCCTTTCTCAATATAGTAAATATTATAATCTATCATAAGACTTGAAGACAGACCACCTAATTCGTCCCCATGACGAATTAAATGTCTAGTATTTTAATTGAATTTGTACAAAAACACAATTCAATTAAAATAAATTTGTGACCACTTTTTTGTTCCCACGATTACTCAAAATTGAACCGTGCAAATTCAATTAAATTTGACAGAGTCATAGGTCATCGTCTTAAGACGTGACAGGAACATTTTCAAGTTCATTCAAATATCGTGACGTCATCCAGGCGCCATTTTGTGAAGTACTCTGAAAATCAACTCATGATCATATCTTCATAACCGTAAATAATTTCTCATTCATATTTATAACGATTAAGGTCAATATCCGTCCGGTCAACTTAAGGTCAATAAACGCGCGCGTACGCGTACGTCCGCGCGTCGGTGCGCGCAAAACTAAAAAATGCTCAAAATCACTTTTTGATCAAATTAGAGTACGTTTTAGGCTATTTTAAGCATTTCGAAAAAAAATGCGTGCGCACAGCTTTGCGCGCGCGTTTCCGCGCGTAATGGCATTTTGCAACATAGAATCGCCAATTTTTTTCTTTCATCATATTTAACACATATTCTCAAGCATTTCAATACGTTGTTCACCTTTTTCTGCCCATTAATAACGGAATGAGCGTCCGTTTAAGATAATGTCCGTGCGTGCGAGCTCTTGTTATACATAACATATATGGGCAAAAACATGCCTATATAAAATCCATTGTAGCGCTTTAGGATGCAAGGTGAACCTAATTTGTTTTCAAATTTTGATAGACTATGAATCGGAGATATGATTTCATGTATCATTTGACCCTCAATTAACTCATGACGTCATCATAATGGCCTCCGAACTCAAAATTTCAATTTGCATATTATGACGTCATCATATTTTTGGAAAAATGATTGTATCTCTGTGAATATTGATCGGTTTAATTCCAGATTTTGATATGTTCTAGCTGAGACAATTCTCTACAAATAAAGTCACGACGTATTTTTCATTTTGACAAATGCATCATGGCGTATTTTTGCGATTAAAGGAGGCATGTCAATTTTTCACATTTTGCATGTATTCTCTATAGGACATGACTTTTTCTCAAAACTGGATTTTACCTTCCCGTCTTTCACGAGCAATATCTCCGTCGTTTTTGCTTTGTTTTCTCTGACCTTCGAGTATGTTGTAGCTGAGACAATAAGCTATCACAAGTGTGCCCTTTATTTTTCGATCAGATGCCGGGATCATGCTCATATTTCAATTACAAAGTGGGATTTGTGCATTCCATTTTCCGTTTACGTGTAATCTCTATGGGAAATGTTTTGGTATATCGGTAACGCACTTGACTTCCGACCTCGAGGTCCCTGGTTCGAGTCCGGGCGTCTCCAACAATTTTTTTTCTTCACTTTTTTTTTCTTTTTGACCTTTCACTCTACCATCTCCTTTGAATATTAAAACACGTACAATCGCAAATAATGTAATAAACAACCATATTTACTTTATTATTACCCTATTATCACTAGATCCATTACTTTTTGCGTGTAATCCTTATGGGAGATGACTTTTTCTCAAATCTGGATTCTACATTCTTGTCTTTTGCGAGCAATATCGCCGTTATTTCGGCTTGATTTTTGAGTATGTTGTAGCTGAGACTATATACTATCTAAATGTTCTCTCATTTTTTTCAGTCTGATGTCATCGTGGTCTGTTGATGATAATCATCAACATCATCATGATCATCATCATCATCGTCATCACCATTACTATCAAGATCATCATCATCATCATCATTGTTTACATGTCTATATAACTTCTCCCTTTCTCAATATAGTAAATATTATAATCTATCGTAAGACTTGAAGACAGACCACCTAATTCGTCCCCATGACGAATTAAATGTCTAGTTATTTATTTATTTTTCTTAATTCTTGCCACTTTTTTGTTAGCAAGATAACTTTGAAATAGTTCAATCAAATGCTTTGATATTTTACACACATATGTATAGGCATATGGACAAGACACGGTAAGGTTTTCAACCTTGACCTTGACTGATGACGTCATCTAGGCGCCATTTTGTGAAATTTTCTGAAAATCATCTCATGATCATATCTTCATAACCAAAAGGTATTTTTCATTCATATTTATCATGATTAAGGTTAATATCAGTCCGGTTAATTTCAGGTGAAAAAACGCGCGCGTGCGCGTACGTCCGCGCGTCAGTGCGCGCGCAAAATTTTTAAATGCTCAAAATCGTCTCAAATTTATTTTGCATACGTTTCAGGTCATATTAAGCATTTTATAAAAAAATCGCGCGTATGAGCATGCGCGCGCGTTTTCGCGCGTAACACCATTACAAAACATAGAATCGCCATTTTTTTTTTCTTTCATGATATTTCTCATATTTTTTCAAGGAATTTGATACCATGTTTATCTCTTTATGACCATTATGAACAAGATGAGCGTAAATTCAAGATAAATGTCAGTGCGCGAGAGCTCTTTTAATACATAGCATATATGGGCAAAAACATGCCTATACAAAATCCGTTATAGCTCTTTGAAATGTACCGGGATCCTTAATTTTTTTTCATATTTAGATAGAGTATGAGTCGGAAATATGATTTCATGTCTCATTTGGCCATTAAGTGTATCGTGACATCATCACAATGACCTTGGAACTCAAAATACGAATTTGCATATTATGACGTCAGCATATTTATGTAAAATTGATTGTATCTCTGTAAATATTGATCATTTTTCTTCAAAATTTCGATATGTTGTAGCTAAGACGATTCTCTACAAGCGCAGTAATAACCATTTTTCATTTTGATGACGTCATCATAGTGAAAATTTTGATTAAAATCCTCATGTCAAAAACTTCTTAATTTGCGTGTTATGCCTATAGAAGGTGAATTTAGTTCACGTTATGAATCTACATGATATTGTTTTTTAAGAATTTGTAAGCAGTATGTCGCTTATTTTTGCTCTATTTTGTCTCAAATTTTAGTTGACCAGCCCACCTATACTTGTTCCAAACAAGTATTATATGTCTAGTTTATTTATTATTATTATTTATTTATTTTTCTTATTTTGACCCACTTTTTTGTTAGCGAGATAACTTTGAAATGGTTTCAATCAAATGCTTTGATATTTGGCACACATATGTATAGGCATATGGACAAGACACGGTAAGTTTTTCAACCTTGACCTTGACTGATGACGTCATCTAGGCGCCATTTTGTGAAATTTTCTGAAAATCATCTCATGATCATATCTTCATAACCAAAAGGTATTTTTCATTCATATTTATCATGATTAAGGTCAATATCAGTCCGGTTAATTTCAGGTCAAAAAACGCGCGCGTGCGCGTACGTCCGCGCGTCAGTGCGCGCGCAAAATTTTTAAATGCTCAAAATCGTCTAAAATTTATTTTGCATACGTTTCAGGTCATATTAAGCATTTTATACAAAATCGCGCGTATGAGCATGCGCGCGCGTTTTCGCGCGTAACACCATTACAAAACATAGAATCGCCATTTTTTTTTCTTTCTTGATATTTCTCATATTTTTTCAAGGAATTTGATACCATGTTTATCTCTTTATGACCATTAATAACAAGATGAGCGTCAATTCAAGATAAATGTCCGTGCGCGCGAGCTCTTTTATTACATAGTATATATGGGCAAAAACATGCCTATACAAAATCCATTATAGCTCTTTGGAATGAACCGTGACCTTCAATGTTTTTTCATATTTAGATAGAGTATGAGTCGGAAATATGATTCTATGTCTCATTTGGCCATTAAGTGTATCGTGACATCATTACAATGGCCTTGGAACTCAAAATACGAATTTGCATATTATGACGTCAGCATATTTATGTAACATTGATTGTATCTCTGTAAATATTGATCAATTTTCTTCAAAATTTCGATATGTTGTAGCTAAGACAATTCTCTACAAGCGCAGTAATAATCATTTTTTCATTTTGATGACGTCATCATAGTGAAAATTTTGATTAAAGGCCTCATGTCAAAAACTTCATAATTTGCGTGTTATGCCTATAAAAGTTGAATTTAGTTCACGTTATGAATCTACATGATATTGTTTTTTAAGAATTTGTAAGCAGTATGTCGCTTATTTTTGCTCTATTTTGTCTCAAATTTTAGTTGACCAGCCCACCTATACTTGTTCCAAACAAGTATTATATGTCTAGTTATTATTATTTATTTATTTTTCATATTTTGACCCACTTTTTTGTTAGCAAAATTTCTTTGAAATGGTTCAATCAAATGCTTTGATATTTGGCATACATATGTATAGGCATATGGACAAGACACGGTAAGGTTTTCAACCTTGACCTTGACTGATGACGTCATCTAGGCGCCATTTTGTGAATTTTTCTGAAAATCAACTCATGATCATATCTTCATAACCAAAAGGTATTTCTCATTCATATTTATTACGATCAAGGTCAATATCAGTCCAGTCAATTTCAGGTCAAAAAACGCGCGCGTGCGCGTACGTCCGCGCGTCAATGCGCGCGCAAAATTTTTTAATGCTCAAAATCGTCTCAAATTTATTTTGCATACGTTTCAGGTCATTTTAGGCATTTTATAAAAAATCGCGCGTACGAGCATGCGCGCGCGTTTTCGCGCGTAACACCATTAAAAAACATAGAATCGCCATTTTTTTTTCTTTCATGATATTTCTCATATTTTTTCAAGGAATTTGATTCCATGTTTATCTCTTTATGACCATTATTAACAAGATGAGCGTAAATTCAAGATAAATGTCAGTGCGCGCGAGCTCTTTTAATACATAGCATATATGGGCAAAAACATGCCTATACAAAATCCGTTATAGCTCTTTGGAATGCACCGGGATCCTCAAATTTTTTTCATATTAAGATAGAATATGAGTCGGAAATATGATTCCATGTCTTATTTGGCCATTAAGTGTATCGTGACATCATCACAATGGCCTTGGAACTCAAAATACGAATTTGCATATTATGACGTCAGCATATTTATGTAAAATTTATTGTATCTCTGTAAATATTGATCAATTTTCTTCAAAATTTCGATATGTT
>JAVYIG010013855.1:0-44702 GCA_035222895.1 Strongylocentrotus droebachiensis | reverse complement strand
GTTCAACATCTTAACCACCTCGCAGAACCAGGCGTCTCCAAGCCCGGCTCCGTTCCGCGACAGCTCTATGTGGGCCGGGTCTCCAAACTGGCGATTCTCAAACACAATCTGCATCTTATTCACGTGACCGGACTCGAAGTCGTTTTGGAACAGGTGGCCGAGCTTGAAATCCGGGGAACAAAGTCCTTGCTCGTTATAAAAGGCAACCGAGACCGCGGCGTCCGTGCCCATACCAAATCGATCACCCGTTTTTACGAACAAGGTGTATTTTGTGCCACTGGATGTCTTGGTACATGCGGTCCCCATGATTACTTTCTCTCCAAGAGTATTACACAAGTGGGTACAACTATTGGAAAAGCTGCTCAAATGTTTACTTCACGCATCAGAGAAAGTACATAAACCTCCTGTTCAGAAAAGTCCAGTATTTACATTAACTCATTGCTTCAGGTCTGATATAAATGAAGAATTACTTTTTATTATCGATTTCAACTATGCACGTTTAAGCTTTCAGGGCTTAATTTGAATTTAAACTCCAATTAATACATTATTCTGCGAATTAGCTATAAAGTTAGACTGCTCGCAAGACGGGTAAAGGCAGCTCTGAATAATGTTCGAAGTTGTGTAGATACAAAAGGTCGATACCATATCATTAATATACAGTGGAGCAGGCGCGTACACAGGGGGGGGGGGGGGTAGGGTTAAACCCCCCCTTGAGTTTTTGTTATGTGTGTATTTTTGAGCAAACCCCCCCCCCCCCTTTGTGGATTGTGAATCTGCCAATGGCTGACCTAAGAAAAAGTTACCTTACCCCCCCCCCCCCTACGGAGCAAAATGTCAATTTTTGAGACCAAAAAAAGAAACAAAAGTGTCCCTTACCCCCTACCCCCCCCCCGCTTATTCAGCGGCTGGCTAAGTCGTTGCCCGATTTCAAAATGTTAAACCCCCCCCCCCCCTTGAAAAAATCCTGCGTACGCCACTGCAGTGGAGACAATAAACTGCTCGGAGGGACGAGCATCAATACTACTTGGTTGAGTACATCACAATAAATCGGATTCTTAAAAAAATACTTTGATGAAAATATCAGTCGCACACGTAGCTACGTGTGCGAAGTTTCTCCGAGCAGTTCATTGTCTTCACTGTATATTAATTATATGTCTGGACAAGGAATGAAAGGTGCAACACAAATGGCAGTTAAAAGAGTTGTATGGCGTGCTCTCGTGAAGACCACAGCAGCGCTTTACAGCGCCACCGGAAGTTGATGACGATGAGTACATTAAATCAATACAAAACAAAGCAATCCCTTGATCCAGTTGCAGAGCTAGTGAAGCACCAGTCACTAAACAAGGGACAAGAGGCTATGTAGATTTCTGCTCTTTTTTTTCTTTCACTTACTGTATGCCTCAGTCACACCTTTGCGTATTTGGCTTGCGTATTGCTGCGTATTACCTGAACGCAGACAAAGGCAGTCATACCCAATAAAGCGCAATAAAACGTGCTCACTACGTACTCGGTTAATACGCAGACTAGCGCATATGCCTGCGTTGGTCGCTCGCTAGTTTAAATGCCTCAGTCACACCTTTGCGTATGTTGCTGCGTATTGCTGCGCTTTGTGGGGGTATATCAATACGCAGCCGTGCCCAGCAATACGCAGCAAATTTGAAGGTAGCAGTCACACTATTGCGTATCTAGCTCGTAGGTAGCTCGTATGCCGCTCGTACAAAGACTACCTACGCTTGCCTACGGTTGCGCATGACAACGCTATAGCTCGCTATTGCTCATAGTACGATTCAATACGCAGTTTGCTCGCCATGTTTGCGTATGTAGCTCGTACGTTCTTTGCTCGTTTGCTGCTTACTAGCCGCTCGCACAAGTTGGTCTCGTTGCGTCTTCGCTCGCTTTAGCTCGTCTGTTGTTCATACTGATGCGTGCCAGCTCGCGCTACAGACAGCTCGCTCGGGCTGCGGCATATTAATAAATACTAGTTAATATTTTGCGGGACTGGGCATAAACATATTAGCTGAAGAAGTTCTACACTGATTGATTGAGATTCAACTGATGAGGGAGCAGTGGAAGACGTAGCCTCTTGTCGATGCCCTCGCGCTGTTGGAGTCTCTAAATTCTGACGAGCGAAGCAAGTCAGAGAAACCGAGGCGCTCGCGCTGAGGGCCTCTTGACAAGTGATCTGGATTTCTTATGTTTTACTTTGTTTGGCGAATATTCCGACCCAGCAGAGTTCGGTGAAAGTCATCCAATCAGAGAGAGCTACTATGACGTAATATCTACCGCTCTGTGCGAATTCCTCCGTGAGAGCGAGACTGGCCGCCTAGTTGTAGTCTGCAAGCACAAACCCTGGTCAGTCGTAACAGAGAGTGTGCACTATAAGACTACCATATGCCACGTACTATAGCTGTTCCTGACCTATATTGGTACAACCAGTAGGTACCAGTAGATAGCTGGGCTAGGCTTCTCTCAAGGCACAATGATTTTTTGATAAAGTGTCAAATTAGGGTCTGTGCTTGCAGACTAGCCTAGTTGGGCAATCCCGAACACACACGTACACACACACAATCGCTGCGGTCTAGACATGCATAATTCAGTAGGAAATCGGGTCTCATGAATATATAATTCAGATCACTTGTCAAGAGGCCCTCAGCGCGAGCGCCTCGGTTTCTCTGACTCGCTTCGCTCGTCAGAATTTAGAGACTCCAACAGCGCGAGGGCATCGACAAGAGGCTATGGAAGACGAGGTCCAAGAGGCACTCACGAACTTTTTGAGGATAACCCCTGAAATGTTAAAAGAGTAAGAGCAGAGACTTAAGCAGGGCTCCCACTTAGCCGAGTTGGAACCTCGAGTTGTGGCGAGCTGGCGCGATCTTATGGCAAGCCGTTTTATTATTAATTGATATCAATAAATCAATTCTTGTTATCAATAAATAATTTTATGTTGTAAAGCAATGGTAATTCTTGATATCAAGAATTCGATTTCGTGATATCAGGAATTCGATTTCGTGATATCAAGAATTGAATTATTGATATCAAGAAATATGTTTTAATGATAAAACTGCTTGCCATAAGATCGCGCCAGCTCGCCACAACTCGAGGCTCCAACTCGGCTAAGTGGGAGCCCTGCTTTAAACTGGAGAAGCAGGACTACTCCTTCAGGAAAGCCCTCTCGCCCGCGCTGAAGCATGCCATCACCCTTAGACACCTGGCCACGGGTGAAAGCTACAAGTCACTCATGTATAGCTTCAGGGTAGCCCACAATACCATTTAGCTCAAAGTACGTGAGGAATGCACTGCCGTCATTGAAGAATACGGTGATGAGCTGGTGAGGTGCCCTCCCAGCCCACAAGAATGGAAAGCAGTCGCACAGGGCTTCGAAGACCGCTGGAATTCTCTTCATACCATTTGTGCTTTGGACGGCAAGCATGTTGCAATCAAGTGCCCCGAGGATAGTGGTCAATATGTTATGCCAAGTAGCCTACAAACTTTTGATGTCGGATGTCGGATACTAAGGCTCTACCTCTGATGCACAGCTCTTCGATCGATCAATTCGTGTGAACTAAAACAACGCCTTGAATCTGACACCCTTGGAGTGCCTCTACCAGCTGAGCCAATGCCCAACGACGATGAAGACACCCTTACTTCTTTGGGGCAGACTAGGCCTTCGCCCTGAGGACATGGCTAATGAATCCGTATGCAAGGACGGCTATGGCTAGACAAGAGTGAATTTACAACTACCGGCTGTCACGGGCAAGGAGATAGTGGCAGAGAATGCTTTCGGCATTCTTGCCAACCGATTTCAGTGCCTGCTGACCACTCTCCGACGAACCCCTTCAACCGTCAGTACCATGGTACGGGCATGTGTATGTCTGCACAACTTGATGAGAACCCGCTACCCTTGCATCCAGAAATTAGCCGTGAACAGGGAGGACGCCGAGCATAACATAGTGCCCGGTTCCTGGCGAGGAGAACAGACACTATGGTCTTAGGCAGCCGGCTAGAGGTCGTTCGGCTACTCAGGCAGCTCAGACCCAAATGAATTATATCAAGGCCTACTACAACAGCCCTGCTGGTTCTGTGCCCTGGCATCAGTCAAAGATTTAAATATTGGGAGTCATGCAGGCCAGATGCTCTGGATATCACCAGCCCAACCCCCTCGGCATTGACGACATTACCTGACCTTCAGCAACCGTTTTCTCACAGTTTAATTTATTGCGAAGAATGTAAATCTCAGTTAAAACATCAGTCCTAAGAGTTCAACAAAAAGAATGTTGCAATGACTAGGCCAATGACTGATTTCGTCCTCGTCATCGATCCCTTTTTCGCTTTGGCTTTCGGCATCTTCTTGTTCAGTAGTTGTATCTTTTTCAAATGTTGACTGCGGTATGATTCCAACCCGTGAGGCACCCCGCCTTTTATTGCCGATATGCAGCGCAAGGCAACTAATCGCAGTGATAGCGAGCTAAGGCGAACGGCGTACGAGCTACAGTCTCAACGTAGCGAGCGGCAATCGCAAGGGTTCTTGCTGCTGCGAACGATGTGCGAGCAACAGCGCAGCAATACGCGCAATAATGCGTACGACAACTAAAGCGAGGTAAATCGTGCAGGAAACGCAGCTATAGGCAGTGACACGTGCTCCGAAAAAAGAGTTGCGTATGATTGCGTATACCTGCGCTAAGCCACTCGCTATCGCTCGCATTCACTGATTGCCACTCGTATCCGCTCGTATGCGATTTGACCTTGCGTTTGCCTGCGATAGTTTAGAAAAATTTTAAACTAGCGAGCGACCAACGCAGGCATATGCGCTAGTCTGCGTATTGAGTACGTATATAGTGAGCACGTTTTATTGCGCTTTATTGGGTATATGACTGCCTTTGTCTGCGTTCGGGTAATACGCAGCATTACGCAAGCCAAATACGCAAAGGTGTGACTGAGGCATTAACTATCGCAAGCAAACGCAAGGTTAAATCGCATATACGAGCGGATACGAGTGGCACCCAGTGAATGCGAGCGACAGCGAGTGGCTTAGCGCAGGTATACGCAAGTATACAGAGTACGTGTCACTGCCTATATATAGCTGCGTTTCCTGCACGATTTACCTCGCTTTTGCTCGTTGTCGTACGCATGATTGCGCGTATTGTTGCGTTGTTTCTCGCACATCGCTCGCAGCAGCAAGAACCCTTGCGACTGCCGCATGCTACGCTGGGAGTCTAGCTCGTACGCCGTTCGCTTTAGCTCGCAGTCGCTGGTTGCCGCTCGCTTTAGCTCGCTACCACTGCGATTAGTTGCCTATGTGCTGCATATCTGCAATAAAGGCGGGGCGCCTCACGGGTTGGAATCATACCGCAGTCAACATTTTGAAGAAGATACAACTACTGAACAAGAAGATGCCGAAAGCCAAAGCGAAAAGGGGAGTGACAACGAGGACGAAGCCAGCCATCAGCCCAGTCATTGCAACAGTCTTTTTGTTGAACTCTCAAGCAGGGCTCCCACTTATAGCCGAGTTGGAGCCTCGAGTTGTGGCGAGCTGGCGCGAGCTTATGTCAAGCCGTTTATTCATTAAAACATATTTCTTGATATCAAGAATTCAATTCTTGATATCAAAAAATAATTTTACGTTGTAAAGCAATGGTAATTCTTGATATCAAGAATTGAAATCGTGATATCAAAAATTCGATTTCGTTAAACATTTTTTAAACAAATTTCCATTTTCCCGTAATACCAGCAGTTCTATCAAAACCTGGTGTTTTTGGTGTACGTTCTCCGCGCGATAAGCGACGAGGCGCAGAGCAGATGCGCGCAAGTTTTTCATAATTATGACGCGTAATTTTGTTTTGCATGTAATGGAATAGGATTAAAATAATCGTGTAAACAGGGGGCGCATCAGTGTTCCCGACCTTTGTTCACCTTGAAGACATCAAGAAATAAAAGATCGCGTGGGAGCACGAATAAGTACAGTCATGTATAGTGACTACCTTTATGATATTCGGTCTTCCATTGTGTTTGCTCATTGCGCCAGGTCTGCGACAAACACTACATCATCACGTGACCTTTTTCCGTGCTATAAATAGTACATAACGTAGCATTACTAGTCTGCATGAACAGACACTATTTGATATTGAAATCAATTTTATAAAGCCTTATACTGAGCATACTCTGTATTTAGTCTCTGGCTGTGTCAGAAATAGTTACAGCACATATTCTATGGTGTGCAGTAGACCATGTAGTCTACATAGCCTCATAATTCAGACACAATGTGACGCATAACGACTAAAATGGCACGCACACTAGGCCCCCTCAACCACTGATCTGGGTTTTTACAGCACATGCACATGACTAATACAGTGTCTTTATCTCTTCGCCTACATTATTTTGTACGTGATGTTTCTACAATTACCGTACGTACTTATCAGTCGGCAAAGGATCATATACTTTAGATAATCTCATGCATGACGTGATAGTTTTGGAAAACGGCGACCGAGATACCATGACTGTCAGGTTTACAGATTACTTTAATATCAAATCAAGGAGAATATCAACGGGAATATACTACACACTCTTGATTGTTCTAACAAAATAAAGGCAAATTAAGAGATCGAAACACTTTTGACTGGAAAAGAAGCCCGCGCTAGCTGAGCATGCACATTTCCTTAATTAAAGGAACTGATCTACGTATTTTGTTTCCTGAATAAGTATATGCCGGAATAAAACGTGACATAATTATGAACATGGATCCGGATAAACCAAGGATGGTAGATATAACGAAAGGGGTAGGAAGGTCGGGAATACCACCGGCGAGTACGTCCTACCCTCACCCGCCGACCGACACCGGGGCCCAACCTATCCAGTATCCGCATCCCTCTGCTCCATCTAAGGATGACCAGCGGAATGGTTACCAAGGAATGCCACAACCACCGCCACAACAACAACTACAGCCTCAACAGCCACCACCACAACCATATCAACCACCCCCACAACAAGCAGCAACAACTTCCCGCAACCGGCACCACCCCATCCCTCACAGCAAGCCCCATACGGACACTGACCAGGAAAGGGGCGACGCAATGACAAAGCGGGCTCCGATTAAAGTCGAAGAAAAGTCCCTCCTGGAAGCTTACATCCTGTGCCTCCCCCTGGGATTCCTTGGACTGCACCACTTTTACCTGGGGCGTATAGGCATAGGATTCCTCTACTTCTTTACTTTTGGGGTGTTTGGGATCGGATGGATGCATTGATTGGTTCCAACTGCCTTGGCTAGTCAAGAAAACAAACGAGAAGAGGAGGGCTGATGCTGAGAGGGAATATGTTCTCTATGGAGGCCCAAATGATGAGCTTTATGAGGGGAGCTTATGTTCAGCCTACCTCTTCTGGTTACCACCTGTTGGCATCTTTGGTAAGTACCACCAATGGGTATTTTACTTTTCTTACACTGTCGCTCATATAGTTGGAATATTTTTGTTTTACCCCAATTTATGGAATTATTTTAAAAATAATTTAAAAATAATATATCCAGATAATAGTATACATTCTCAGATTTTATTGAATAATAATTTGACAATGTGTGTTTTGCGTGACTGCTAAAGCATGTGTATGCTACTATGCTTATCAACTAGGGGACCTACGCCCTTAGGTCATAAATGACAGTAATGAGGATTAATGCCCCACAAAAGGGCACTAATATAGCACATCGACACGGTTTTGATCCTGGGGCCTCACAGTTACGAGGCAATTGCTTTGTCACTGAACCATGACTGTACGCAGCAATAAATAATAACAATAATTTATTGCATTTTACCCCGGTTCCCAACATTAAAAAAAATCCTCTGTGTGTCCATGCCTTGAGCCATAATGCATGGCCGTCCAGAGGATCTTTTTCTGTTGGGGACCGGGGTAAAATGCAATAAATTATTGGAAAATTATTGCATTTTCTGTTTTTTTTTAAATTGATGGAAACTGCCCTCTACCCTAGCCCCCGCTGCGTACAGTCATGGTTTAGTGACAAAGCAATGGCCTGGTAATATGTAATGATGATGGTGATGATAATGATAGTAGAGTTAATGCTGATGATAACGCGCTTGTAACAAATTGCCCTTTGAATCAGTGACATCACTGGTCTACCTAGGGGCCTTGACAAGAAGAATTAAAGCATATTAACATAAATTGTAAAGACATTTCAACAATGAACTTATGAAATACAAATAACGTAAGTTTAGAAAAATAGGAGACAGCGTAGTGGACATGAAATTGAAGGGGTGAATGAACATATAACAAAGAAAAGTTCGAACAGAAAAATCAGCAAAGCTGATTCTATTGTGGACCGTTTGCATTCCGTAATACTCTCAAAGCAAACTCTTGGCAAACGTAATTTCGTAATCAAATTTTCTTTTTATATTGAAAATTAAATTTTGTGTCAACATATTTCTTTCTTATTTTATTGAGCATTCCTTCACCATTTCTATCTGTGAAAAAACGCAAACTGTTTGCATCTTCCGACCTTTAATCTGATTTGAATGAGGGAACAACGCCCCCCCCCCAAAAAAAAAACACAGCAACAACAACATATATACATAGTGATAGAAATCGCAGATGTTTTAAAGCCGAAACTGAATTAATAATATCTTTAAAATAATAATGAAAATAATAATAATGATGAAAATATTATTGATAATGAAAATGATAATTGAAAAAATATAATACTATTAATGATAATGATGATGATAATAATAATATTAATAATATTGAAAATAATAGTGATGATGTTTAACAGCTACTTTTCCAGAGGGTACATAGCACTCTCTCTTATAGTCCAAGGACAATTGTAGAGGTATGTTTTCAGATGTTTTTGAAAAAGTCTAGTGAAGTACTTAAAAATACAAGGAATTTGTTCCAAAGGCACGGGGCAACGTAAATACATATGTGAGGTACAGTAATTTAAATTGATTTGATTGTTCTTAAGTATCTCTGTCTACTGCAGGTGACCATCACTACTACCTTGGTCGTACCGGTTATGGTATCCTCTATAGTCTTACCCTGGGTCTCTTCGGTTTCGGGTGGCTGTTCGATCTCTGCCGCATCTGGGTTCTGACCAGACGCGCCAACAGGGATATCCGCACCTTACGCTCTGGGCAGCCTCTGTCTCGGAACCCCGGTGATCGGATGTACCTGGACGATGCCTACTCTTTTGCATTCCCGCCAGGAATCTTTGGACTGCATCACTTCTACATGCGCCGATGGATGTTCGGTGTCATCTACTTCTTGACTATGGGTTGCATGGGCATATATGTCTTGGTAGACCTGCAGAGGATGCCGATCTTGTTTTACAGGGCAAAGAACGAGCTGAAGACCAATAACGAGAAATTCCACCTGGATGATGCCGTCCAGATGTGGTGTTTCCTTGGAATGCATCACTTTTACCTCCATCGCTGGGGTTGGGGCTTTGTCTACCTCTTCACGTTTGGTTTATTCGGAATTGGCTGGTTTATTGATGTGTTCAGGATCGATCTTCTGCAAATGAAAGGCGAAGTTGTGAGAGTCTGCTCGGAAACCAGTACAATACAAATGGGTCTACGACGTGTCACTGTGAGGGCGCTGTCCACCCTGAACATGGTGCAGGGCAGGCCGTGACGTCCTTCCCACAGACTTCGGGCCATGGGAACACGTTGGTGTACGCATTCCCGCTGGATCAGCACGGTCATCCCATCTGGTCGGAAAGAAGAGTCTGGACACAGGACGCAGGCGGTAGGATCGATCCCACTATCCCAAGACGAAAAACCAATTGAAACCAATTGAACACCAATTGAAATTTCAATTGGTTTCAATTGGTTTCAATTGGTCTCAATAGGTTTTAACAAGTTTCAATGGGACTTCAGATGTTTTCAATTGGTCCAGCTTGGCCCCATTGGACAAATTGGCCCCATTGGCCCCATTGGCCTAGGCCCCATTAGACTTTAATGGGTCCCCAATTGGTTTCAATTGGTCCGGATTGGCCCCATTGGACAAATTGGCCCCATTGGCCCCATTGGCCTAGGCCCCATTAGACTTTAATGGGTCCCCAATTGGTTTCAATTGGTCCGGATTGGCCCCATTGGACAAATTGGACCCATTGGCCCCATTGGCCTAGGCCCCATTAGACTTTAATGGGTCCCCAATTGGTTTCAATTGGACCAATTGGCCTTAATTTGGACTTCAATTGGTCCCATTGAAACCAATTGGCCAATTGAAACCAACGAATCTAGGCATCTCATGAATATTCATTATCACTTTACACGTGTCACAGAAAAATAAATTTATCATGATTTGTTAAGCAAATTATGACAATGCACATCAATTTTGTGATTTCTTTATTCCTTCAGCAATTATTAACCAATAGATTATTTTGTCTGATCATGTTACAATTACATTCATGTTTTAGCAATAGATAGATTGATTTATATATTGATTATATGATTACTAACCAAGAAACAATATACATATTTAGTATATATATTTGTACGAGCCAATGTCAATGTAACTGAAACTCTTGAATTCACTTCAAATGATCTTTGTGATGAAGTTAATGCAAATGAGATTGGAATATACCTAAATGGTGGACAGTTGCCAATATCGATTATGAAGTATTAATAATTTATCACTGGTTCTTCTAACTGGATCGATTTACCAATTGAATCCCCATTGAATGCCCCCATTGAATCCCCATTGAATGTCCCCATTGAATCCAATTTGGAGTAAATGGAAAGTGAAACAATGGGTACCCATTGAAACCAATTGGCAATTGGTCCCCATTGGAACCAATTGGCAATTGGTCCCCATTGGTTTCAATGGGGACCAATTGCCAATTGGTTTCAATTGGTTTCAATGGGTACCCATTGTTTCACTTTCCATTTACTCCAAAGTGGATTCAATGGGGACATTCAATGGGGATTCAATTGGATTTTCGTCTTGGGATACAACACTGCTAACACACTGGGAACCAGAACTAAACGGGCATGCACCAGCTGAACCACCACCACCGTACTCCCCAGCCACAAAAAACTAGTCTAACAACAACCTTTAAAAACATGATGTTGTTGACAAGGCTTGGGAAGGCTGGAAAAGATATGCAATCGATCGAATTGATATAGCATTGTACATGTTTTTATGGACAGTTGACACTATGATCATAAATAAAAGAAGAGGGAGAGACCGAAAGACAGAACATTTTAAGAACGTGTGTGTGTAAGTGAGAGAGAGAGAGAGAGAGAGAGAGCGAGAGAGAAGTAGTAATACAGTGTAGTAGAAAAGAATTGAAGAGGATTTTAGTGGGGGAATTCAGATTCGAGAAAGCTTCGACGTTTGGGCCTGGACATCGGACTGTAACGTCATATCTTATTAGAGATGCTAAAACATATTTTATGTAAAACATAGATTGCGAATAGTTTTGAGAAATTAGTCATAAGACCAAGAATGTATTTGCTTAGAAATGGCACACAGAAATTAGATTTTAACATTTTTCTGTTGGGGGGGGGGGTATAGGTGTAGCCTTTCAAAATCGTTAGAATCAAAGTACATGTACAATCATGTATAAGATTTTTACTTTAATATCTTTCTTTCTCTCTCGCTCTCTTATTATGGTCAGCAGGTAGTAGAATGAAAGCAAAGAGATATGATTTATAACTTTCATTTTCATTAATATTACCTTAAGCCCTGTGAAGGCTGTTGTGTTTGTAAGACTGTGCTAACAGTCAACGTCGAGGGCTCAATCCCCTTTATGTACACATGATCACAATATGATCGGACATCTTGGAATAGATAAAATCATCTCAACTTCTAAATTCATTGTATCTAGTTTTATGTCTCTGAGTTCCTAAATACTACATCTGGCGACGAGAATGGCTGGAATAGGTCTTGTAGCACCTAACCCATTCCTAGCAACCCCAGGAGAACCTCCTGTGCCTTGGTCACGATGGATTTTGAGCTTCCAAACGTATTTGACTGCAAGCGGGTTGGACACAGCGGAGATACCCGACCTCCGCCGCCGCGCAATCTTGATCCACTGTTTGGGCGCAGAGGGGCAGCGGATCTTCGGACAGCTGGAAGTGTCTAATACCGGTACGTACGATAAAGCTGTTGATGAACTTGAGAAATATTTTGGGCCAAAAACAAGTGTGATGATTGAACGATCGCACAAGAAGAGAATGAATCTCTCATGGTTACCCTGCGAGAAAAAACCTGTGCCTTAAATAGAGCTGAAGAAGAGGTGACGTACTATCGCAGCCAGCTCGAAAGATCTACTGATTCACTCAACCATTCAAACCATAATTTGAAAAAGATAGAGAGAAAAAATGAGGAATTTCTCAAGAAGAATGATCTGCTGATAGCCTTGTGTTTAAGGCATGGGTTAGAAGAATGCTTGGTCACGCAACAATGGACCACCCCCAGACCGAGGAATAACCCTGATATCAGCCCCAAACCAACCTCGCACTTTCAACTCCACACGAGCAATCCATTCATGCCTCTCGACATGGATGTTGTGGAAATCCCCAAAAGCCCCAAGAAAGGTACTCTCGACATGGACGTAGTGGAAATCCCCAAAAGCCCCAAGAACGGTACTCTCGACATGGACGTTGTGGAAATCCCCAAAAGCCCCGAGAAAGGTACGCGTAACCTCTCCCCCAAGCCTGTTCCAGAGAAATCCCTTCAAGGCATGGCAAGCCCCAACAGGATCGGTCGACCAAACGAACGATCAACCCAGAAAACACATAACTTTCATCAAGACAGTTTTCATGGAGCCCTCCCACACAACTTAGCCCAAAAGCACTCAAAAGGGCAATTCCCAGATGCCCAAGCAAAGAAGCCAACTACACTGGGCCCTGCAGTTCGACCAAAGGAGCAAGTCATTGCTCATAAGCAAACGACTGGGGACCCAAGTCGTAAAGATCTGTGCCACACTAACAGGGATAAAAGTATCATCGACCGTGCAAGTTCCGACACACACAGTATAGCCCAAAATGGTTGCCCTCCTCGACAGCAAAACTCTTCAAACACCAGCGGGCACTTGTCACACACCAGCATTCTGAAAAGTAAAGCCAACCATAACTTTAACCATGTCCCAGGTAACCCCACATCAAGGTTCACCAGTAATGAACGCAAAGAGCAAAGCTTGCGGAACACACCAAGTAACCGGAATGGAAACATATCTGCACAAGACCATCAGTCGGTTTTTTACCACGGCAGAGCCTCATACTCAATACACTTACATCTCATGTCACTCATAGCCAATGCAGCAATAGCCTCCATGGAAATTCTGCAGAATCCTGCTCTGTGGTGCAGACCCCCAACCAATCTCCTCCTTCAATCCCATCTACACGTCATAGAACATCACATGAAGCAGCTCAACTTCCACAGAATAAATCACTCGGAAACATTCCTCACTCAATAGCTCTGTGCACTTTTAATGTGAGAGGCATCTCTTCCTCCCAATTTTACTTACACGAACTACTCAGGACAGTTGATATTATGTGTATCCAGGAGCACTGGCTCCATGAACACAACTTGCACTTATTATCCAGTCTCAGCAGTATGCACATATCGTACAGCAAAACAACAGATACCAGTCTTCACAACCCCATGTCAAGACGCGGCTCCGGTGGGGTGGCCATCCTTTGCACTAAGAAGCTAGAGAGGTTCATATCTCTTATTCCTTCTGTTTCGGACAGATTAATAGCGATTATGGTGAAGAACCGACAGCACGAAGAAGACCTCTGCATCATAAACTTGTACATGCCTACTGGCAACACCGCAGACATAAGTGCACAGTACGGCCTAATCCTTGATGAAATGACTCATATTGTAGCTGGCCTCCCTCTCTCTGCAAATTTGGTCATACTTGGTGATTTCAATGCAGATCTCACTGTCTCCATCTGCCAATGGAAACGTTCAACCCACCTTTTGAACAAGTTCATTAATGACAACAATCTTGTCTGCTTGAATAATCTGTCTCAGGACCACTCTTCTTACACCTACTGCAGTGATGACGGTGTTCACAAATCCAATCTTGATTTGATTCTTGTGAAATCAATATGCACGTCTCAATACAAGAATTTCTCTGTCATAGCTGAGCATCCGATGAACACCTCTGATCATCTTCCCGTTTGCACTCAACTAAGCAGTCTGTCTACAACCATCTACTCCACCCCGCTCTTAAAACCAGTTGGCACCAAGCTCAGCAGGGTACACATCAAATGGGAGCAATGCAGTCAGAAAGAAATATCAGAATCCTATTCTATGGTCCTAGATGACTGCTGTAAGACTCTATGGGCACATCTTCCAACAGACCCAACAGATCCAAAACAACTCAAACCAGAAGATGCAGAGTTGCTATTAGACCAACTGACCAAGCACATGCAGGATGTATCTCTCAATCTCCCACATTCCATCTCGGGCCACAGAAAGGGAAAGAAACCAGAGTGGTCCAGCATGGTAGACTGTTCTTACAGCCATATGAAACAAAGGTGGAAACAGTGGAAGGACATGGGGAAACCCAAAGACCATGGAAATGCAGTATGGACTGACTATAAAGGAGCTAAGAAAGTCTTTCGTCGAAGACTACGACAGAGCAGGCAGACGGCCAAGAGTAACCTGTTGGATGAGGTGGAAGCTGCCCATGGTGACAACCAGCAACTATTCCACAAATTGGTTCGGCAACATAATCCCTCAGGCACTACTGCTCGCACTGAATCCATCACTCACAAAGGCAGAACCTTCTCAGGCCTAGAGATCTTACAGGGCTGGCAAAGCTACTTTGCTGAACTCTCTCATCCCAAGGACTATCCATTGTGCGAAGTGGATGCTGAGATCACAGCATTGCTCCACTCTGTGCCCAGTCCTACTCTTATCTTCACTTCTGATGAACTCAATGCAGCAATCTCCAGACTCAAGCCAAAGAAGGCAGGAGGTATGGATAACATAGCACCAGAGCACATCCTTCACACAGGACCTGTCGCTCGCCGTCTCATTCTTCTGTTACTGAACAACTTCATCCATCATATCCATATCCCAGAGAGCTTCAAGAAAAGCCTGATCCTCCCCATCCATAAAGGGAAGGGCAAGCCCCTTAGCAACCCGTCTAACTACAGGGGCATCTCTTTGTCTACAGTCTTCTGCAAACTCTTGGAACTCCTCCTTAAGCCTACTCTCGAAAGCTCTCTTAGTAGAAACGGCATACCCGATGAACTACAAGGGGGTTTCCAGACTGGTCACTCATGTATTCTGACAGCAGCTACACTCACCATGATAACTGAAGCTAATAAGCGAACCAACCAGCCTACCTTCATAGCCTTTCTCGATGCTGCTAAGGCCTTCGATACTGTGTGGCACCATGGCCTATTCTACAAGCTTCATAAAGGTGGCATCAGAGGCAGGCTCTGGCTCACACTGAAGAAGATGTATGAAGGTCTATCAGCTTCTGTGTTGTGGGGAGACCGCCATTCTCCTGAATTCCCTGTGAAGCAAGGGGTTCGCCAGGGGGGAATCCTCTCTCCCCTGCTCTACCTCGTTTACATAGATGGTCTGATCAAAAAGCTCAGGGATAGAGGCCTTGGTCTTCACACTGGCTCCATTTATACAGGCATCATAGTCTTGGCGGATGATGTGGCCCTACTGGCCTCCACAGCAGCGGAACTGAACCTCATGCTTGATGTAGTTCATGTATACTCCACCGAATGGCGGTACGCCATCAATCCCTCTAAGAGTGCCATTGTGGTGATGGGATCCTCCACATCCTCTTCTTTTCGTTACGGTAGGGACGTGATACCCCAGACTGAGTCGCACCCTCATCTTGGAATCATACGCACGGCTTGCCCATCAGACCCAAGCGCCAGGATGATCTCAACTGGTAACCGAACGATGTACGCCCTTACTGGTGTTGGAGCACACAGAAGCGGCCTACCCCCTCATATTTCCTCAATCTTATGGGAGAAGTTCTGCATCCCGAGGATGTTATACGGGGCAGAGGTCATGCCTCTGACAAAGATGGCCAAGCTCCACCTTGACAGGGCCCAGACCCAGATGTTCAAATCTATCTTGGGACTCCCTCGCACCACCGCCACTGAAGCAATACACCTCTTCACAGGACTCCTACCTATCTCTGACAGCCTCCATATCCAGCAACTGAGACTACTCGGCCAGCTGTTGCTTCTCTCACACAGCAGATTCGAATCCAGGGTCTTCTTCCACATGTTATGCCACCATCCAAGCACCAGGTACATTGCTTCATTCAGCGACCTCCTTGAGCATTACCAGCTACCATCTATACAGGAGCTTCTGAACTCGCCGATCCCGTATTTCTCCTGGAAGAAGACAGTCAAATCCACTGTCACAGAGCACAGGCATGAAAAGACAGCATCTGCTACATCCACCAAATCGACTCTCAACATGATGGCCAGCCTACACCCTTCAGAGACACCACACCTTCTTCCCAGGAAAACCCCGTTTCCTCACCTTAGACAAGCCATCCCAATTAAATGCCAATTACTTTGCGGCATGTACCGAACCAACCAACGATTGGCTACCTTGTCTAATGGTTCACAGAGTCCAGCATGTCCCTGCCTGACTGCGGATGAAACAGTCAATCATCTGATAGGGGCATGTCCCCTTTATAACGATGAAAGGGAAAACTTCATCATGAGCCTATCAACTCGCACTCAACATCAATTACAATTAGTTCCTTCTCATCTCGTGGCCGTCGTCATCACAAATCTCATCCTCCTTGGAGTTAACGACGACCCACCCATAACTGCCCAGGCCCTGGATTATCATGCTGCATCCCTAACATTCATATTAGATATGCACATTAAACGTTCTGTTGTGAACAAAGCAGCTCCTGCATAAGCTGTCATCTTCATGTCTTGTGATCTCTGATATTATATACCCAGTTTTGTATTGTCTCTACTATCTATTTACTCAATCTGCGAAGGATACACTCCGCAGTTCTCCAAACCTGGAGGAAACCAAGAAGAAGAAGATATCGTTTCCGACAGAGAGTACAAGGTCATGGGGAGCCAGTAAAACAATATGTGGCAGCCATAACCGAACTGGCATCCAAGTGCAAGTTTGGCACCTTAAACGATGAACTGGTTAGAGATCAACTAATCGAAAAGACGTCTATTCCCCGTATTAGAGAACGTCTGTTAATGGAGGATGACGGTCTGACACTTAAGAAGGCGCTCGATCTAGCGATCCAGATCGAAGCCGCAATGCTGGACGCCAAGCTCCTCAAACAACACGATGTGACTGTGAGTGCCAGTACAGGACATAGTCATACTGCACATCAGGCAACTCCAGTACAGAACATCAAACGACCATATCATAACAAAGCTCGCTCTAACCATCATAACTCGAAGTCGTGTTCGAACTGCGGACGGACACACCCTCCGAAAGCGTGTCCAGCGTTTGGAAAACGTTGCAATTCGTGCTCGAAGATGAACCATTTCTCTAGCGTATGCAGATCTACCAAGAAAAGTGCATCTTCAGTTCGACACGTTGATGAACCAATAGAGGGCGACATAGCAAGCAGCGTGTTCACACTCTCAGACCGGATTTCTTCAGCAAATTCAGGTCAGTTCAAAGAATGTGAAGTGCAGATTGCTGGTACTAACCTCTCTTTGATGATTGATGTGGGGGCCAAAGTGTCAATTCTTAGTGATAAACTGTATCATCGACATTTCTCACATTGTAGCCTGTCATCGACATCGAGCAAGCTCATAGCATATGGTGAACCACCTACACTGATTTCCGTTCTGGGCACGGTTGAGCTTCCTGTCGGGTACAAGGATGTACATCTCGACAGCTTTACGTTCTACATAGCGAAGGGCGAGAGCCTTATGGGAGTCAATCTGTTCGACGCCCTAGGATTTCAGATGAACGACCACACTGGTAAACGCATTCGACTCATAGACAATGCGTATAGAGAACGCTATGCTGCACTTTTCAACGAGTTTGGTAAATGCAAAGGATATTGCCATGCACCAAGGGTGGATTCCACAGTCCCACCTACTGCACAGAGTCTCCGTCGACTTCCGTTAGCTGTCAGGGATGAAGTCTCAAAGGAACTTCATAGGCTTGAATCCGATGGCATCATCGAGCGCATCGATTCATCCCCGTGGGTGTCTAATCTGGTCATCGCACGCCGTAAGAATGGAGATCTTAGACTTTGTGTAGATTTGAGGGCAGTCAACAAGGCAATCATTCCGGATAAGTATCCACTTCCTACTATGAATGAACTTTCAGCTTCATTCCACGGAGCTAAAGTTTTCTCTAAACTAGACATGAGACGTAGCTATCTCCAGGTTCCGCTAGCAGAGCAGAGCCGCCATCTCACTGCATTCAACACACACATAGGCATGTTTCAGTATCGCCGTATGCCCTATGGACTGAACTCAGCACCTAGCGCATTCCAGAAAATCGTTTCTTCAGTTCTAGCTGGAATCGAGGGCACGTTGAATCTCCTTGATGATGTGGTAGTCTTCGGAGAGGACAAGGCTCAGCACGATCAACGATTAGCAGAAGTCATGACGCGCCTCGCCAAGCATAACTTGACGCTCAACGAGGCCAAGTGCACGTTCGCTGCTTCAGACATTGATTTTCTGGGATATCATGTCACTGCAGATGGTCTGACGCCTACACTCGACAACGTTGCAGCTATCCGAACACTCCCAGCCCCAACGAATGTGAAGGAGCTAGCCTCATTCTTGGGAACAACGAACTTCTACCGCAAATTCGTGCCACAATACGCAGCAATCGCAGAACCTCTGCAGAAGCTTCTCCGGAAGGACGCGCTTTGGGAATGGCACAACGCACAAGAGACCGCATTCAACACGCTCAAAGGAAGAATCGCAGAGCCGCCAGTTCTCGCTCACTTCACTCCAAGCGCTGAAACGTACGTGACTACAGACGCGTCAGCGTTCGCTATCGGAGCAGTGTTATCGCAAACGATCGACGGCAGTGTACGTCCGGTCGCATTCGCATCTCGAGCGTTGTCGGACACAGAGCGAAAGTATTCTACAGGAGAACGCGAAGCTCTCGCATGCATCTATGCCTGCGAACACTGGCATATGTACCTCTACGGTCGCAAGTTCACACTTCGTACTGACCATCAAGCCTTAACAACCTTGTTGAGCACTTCAGGATCTGGACACCGCCCACTCCGCATCTACAGATGGTCAGATCGACTGCACCAATATGATTTCAAGGTCGAATATCTCGCGGGTTCACGCAACCGAGTAGCAGATATGCTTAGCCGTACACCCAACGCGAATAGCAATCGCGATAGCCATGCAAGAAGCGACATCGAAGACGACGTCGAAGACTACGTTCTTATGGTGATCTCTCACGTGACCGCAAAGCTTGTGACGCGTGAGCAGCTGAAAACAGAGTCAGCCGCAGATGTAACTCTACAGAAGGTCTGTCATTATCTCCAAACAGCATGGCCTAGAGAGATTTCCGAAGACCTCGTTCCATATCATCGTGTTCGCAATGAGCTAGCTATCTTCGACGACACGTGTATCGCCCGTGGCACCCGAGCAGTAATCCCGAAATCGCTTCAACATCATGGTTACAAACCGCACATGAAAGTCATCCAGGTGTGGTGAAGATGAAGCAACGATGTCGCGAAGCAATCTGGTGGCCAGCGATCGATCGACGCGTAGAAGATCTCGTCAGATCTTGTGAAGCGTGTACTCTCAGCGAGAAAACTCAACCGCGGCCAGCACCACTGCAGCCGACCCCATGGCCGAAGAAGCCATGGCAGCAACTTCAAGTCGACATCTTTGGGGAAGTCCAAGCCGCTCCTCAAAGTCAGCGATTTTTGTTAGTTGTACACGACCTCCATAGCAAGTGGCCTGAGATAGCAGCAACAAGCTCAGTTAGCATCTTGGAGAAGATGTTTACCAAGTGGGGTCTTCCAGAATCTATCACCACGGACAATGGACCACAGTTCACGTCTGAACAGTTCGAAGAATTCCTAGCCGTTAATGGAATTCAACATCGCCTCACAACTCGCTACAACCCTCAAAGCAATGGCGGCGTAGAGCGTTTCAACCGGGTAATCAAGGAGAGCTTGAAAGCGAATCTCGCAGATGGAATGACCTTCGATAAGGCCATCCAGACCCTACTACGCACGTATCGCTCAACACCTCATTCGCTAACCGGAAAGACTCCAGCAGAGTTGATGTTGGGACGGAACCTCCGTATGCCATTCAACATCCTGAAACCACCGGTTTCAGAGCCTGCAAGCACACAGGCTGAAGCGAGAGAGATTGAGAGGAAACAGCAAAGCATGAAAGCGTACACTGACAAACGCAGACGAGCAATCACACCGAAATTCGCTATCGGTGACTGGGTTCGTGTAAAGCGTCCAAATCGCAAGCACAAGCTAGCTTCGGGGGTATCAAAACCCAAACAGATCGTGAAGAAGCTCGGCTCGAATGCATTCGTACTAGATGACGGAACGCGATGGAACACCAGACGCCTTATCGCGAGCAAGCCAGGCAACATGAATGAAAGCGATTGGGAAGACACCTTTCCATTCCCTACAAGCACTGAAGATCAAGAGCAACAGCGAGCAGAACCGCGAACTGTTCGTCGTTCTCAGCGTCTAAGGAGACGACCTGGATATCTACGAGATTACAGATCTTAAATCCTTAGAGCCGACAAGTATTGAGCATAGAAATTAAAAAACTGGAACGTTTAAGTTTTGGACTCATATGAAACAATTGCTCAATATAGGTTAATAAAATTTCAGGCTTGTTGTTAATAAACAAGTTTTATTTTCTGGACTCATAAACTTTTGAACTCATATCTGGACTTAGTTATATAACATTATTCATCTCTTTAAAGGAGGGAAATATGTTGTGTTTGTAAGACTGTGCTAACAGTCAACGTCGAGGGCTCAATCCCCTTTATGTACACATGATCACAATATGATCGGACATCTTGGAATAGATAAAATCATCTCAACTTCTAAATTCATTGTATCTAGTTTTATGTCTCTGAGTTCCTAAATACTACAAAGGCCTACTCTATAATCCCTATAATGCCCATAATTAGATCCTTAAGAAAATTTGCGACCAGCATGCAAGTATATATCTGCTTGAGAGTCCTCGAACACGTTCTCTGTTGGAGATCGAGTTGGGCACCAATGTTGTGGAACAGTCTTCCTTAGTATCTTCGCTCTTGTATCCTGCTATCCACTTTCAAAACCCAACTAAAGACATACCTATTCCACATTGCCTACAACTACTCATCACAACCGTCTTTCCCAGGTGAATCGTAAACAGATTCAGGGGAACTTTTTTCAACAAGGCCACCATGGGCTTTTCATTTGTTCTCCTATTTCATTTGAATTGTTTGCATATAACGAACATTCTCTGCCTTCGTATGTTTATTTGCTTTTGATGTGTATTTTATGAAAATGAAATGAATAAACGAAATGAACTGTAATCAACATAATTCAGTAGTTTTTCATTCTCATCCGCGCCTTTGATTAGACATTCAACTAGATATTGACACTCAACATTTTTTTGTATATCTCTCTCTCGTTGTCAGATGGTGCCTATACGCACTGCTGTGGCCTTAAAAGCTCGCAATCTTCCTCTACCTCGATCTTCTAGCTATATTTGTAGCTCTTACCATACTTCCACCTGGCCAGACCTTTATTTCATCTGTCCAAGCTGTTGTCGGACAGCCTCTACCTCGATGTCCTTCCACGGCACCCTCAATAATTTGCTTCTCAATTCTGCTTTCCCTCCTCACGATGCGCCCACAATATTTCAGCTTCCTTTCTCTTATGAGAACTCTCACCACCAAACGTGAACCAATCCAAGCTAGTCTAACAACAACCATTACAAAAATGCTTGACGTTGTTGAAAATGCTTTGGAAGGCTGGAAAAGATATGAAATCGATCGAATTTATACAGCATCGTATATATGGACAGTTGACACTAACTTTAAAAAAGGAAGAGGGAGAGACAGAAAGACAGAACATTTTAATAATGTGTGTGTGAGGGTGTTTGTGGTGTGTTTGAGTGGTTGTGAAAGATAGATAGAGAGAGAGAGAGAGAGAGAAGTAGTAATAGTAGAAAAGGGTGGAAGAGGATTTTAGTGGGGAATTCAGATTCTAGAAAACTTTGACGTTTGGACTTGGACATCGGACTTGTAACGTCTTATTAGAGATGCTAAAACAGATTTTTATGTAAAACATAGATTGCGAAAATTAGTCAGAAGACCATGAATGACCTTGCTTGGAAATGGCAAATAGAAATTAGATTTTAACATTTTTTTTTGGTGTGGGGGGGGGGGGGGGCATATGGAAACGTTGTATCATCCGCTCAATCTGGCTTGCGTGCATAGAACAAAATTCCATGAAAAAGTGAAGTTTTCTAAAATGTGCGTTTCTTTCCATCATTGGGGCGCCCGGAATTCACTCGGGTAACATTTCATAAAGTATCATATAAAAAGACCATATGCAAATTGTCTGTACTTTTGTCGGAAAAAATACATTTATCCAGCACAATGTCGTCTCTTTTTGCGTTGGAGAAGAGCAAAAAGCGAGTTTCAATCACACTTTGGCCGCTCTCCCAAGCTCTCACTCGTTTCACTGTGGTCAAGTGACTTTGGGGCAAGCGGTTAATGAAAATACTAATCGTTAACTTTCTTCTGGTATTAAACTTGTTTTGATTGATTGTATAATTTTGTCGGAATAAAGGAAACAAAAAGGCTCGACCATTAACTTATCAGCGTCTGAATTGACCTTTTGACCTTGAATTCCCTGATGCAAGCGCACTAATGACGTCATCTTCGCTAAATCGGTGTCTTTTATCGTAAAATGCGACACTTTCACAATGTTTATACATCTTTTTTTAATTATTAGTAAGATATAACATATTTTTTCTGATATCACTGAAGTTTTGGGTTTTATTTAAAGAGTAATTTTAAAATAAGATCCATTTTACTGTTTTAATTTACTGGATCGTACCATGAAAGTCGCAGGGTAGAAATATGCATTTTCCAACCGCGCCAAATTTAATTTACGTTCCGACATTCTATAAATGGGTTCGTGTTGTTAATAATCCAATGCTTTCTGCTCCACCAAACGTCCACATGCGGAGTCGTTTATCAACTAAATTATTCAAATTTATGGATGCTTCCTAGCTTCCAAGGTGTTTGTGTTGTTGAAGCATTTAATTCACCTGCTATCATTATTTGTACTCCAATTGCCAGAACGCAAATTTTATTTTAGTTTTATAGTTTCATCGGAGTTGTTTATCAACTATATGTATTCAAAATTATGAATGCTTCCTCCCCAGGTGTTTGTGGTGTTTGTGCATTTCATTCACCTGTTATTATTATTTGTACTCCAATTGTTAGAATACAAAATGCATTTTGGTTTTTTAGTTTCATGCAGTGAGTAAGTCAATAAAAGAGTATGTTCTGCACAATAAAAACAACGTGTGTCCCTATTGTACAATGTAATGTGTCCCCTCATTTTTGTACTGTTAATTTACCCATTCACATAATGGCACTACCTGCCCGATGAAGACAGTGGTCTGTGACCCCCGAGCACTCAACACCGTGTGGGAGTCAGTTTGTGGTCAACTTCTTTTATGAGACAAATACAAGCAAACGTTTCCATATGGGGGGGGGGGGGGGGGGGGGGGGTTGTAGGTGTGGCCTTTCAAAATCGTTAGCAATAAAGTACATATACATGTACATGTATTATATTTGTATTTTAATATCTTTCTTTCTCTCTCTCTCTCTCTCTCTCTTTCTCTTATTATGGTCGAAAGGTAATATAATGAAATAAAAAATATATTATTTATTTCTTTCATTTTCATTAAGATTATTTTAAGCCCTGTAATCAGATCATAAAGATAATTTGCGACCGGCATGCATGTCAATATCTGTTTGAGAGTCTTTGAAAAAAGGTAAAATTAACGTTTAAAAATGTAAAAATACACTTTTGTTTCCCCAGGGGGGAGGGGGAGGGGGGCGGCCCCCCTGGATCCGCCACTGTGTAGACGGTTTGGAACATATTTTTTTATCATTTTGAAAAACATTCAAAAATGCTATTTTGATTGTTTTGTTAATAACGTTTTTTGTGAAATTTGTACAACGTCTTAATGTAAGGATTACATTTAAACAACATGCTTAAAATGTTCTGTTTATATCATATCAATAACATTTAAAAGAGGTTGTGAAAACGTTTTCTTCTTCTTCTTTGAAAACATTCTTATGATAATTCACGAAAACATTACATGTGGACTGTTTGTAAGATATTTTTCAAACATTTTGAAAAACATTCAAAAAATGTAATTTTACTTGTTTTGTTAAAAACGTTTTTGAATTGTTTTTTGTGACATGTGTACAACGTCCTAATTTTAGGATTACAACATTTTAACAACATTTTTGAAATATTCTGCTTCTATCATATCAATGACATTTTAAAGATGTTATAAAACATTTCTTTTCGTCTTTGAAAACATTTGTATGATATAAAGAAAACATTTCATGTGGACCGTTTGTAAGATCTCTTTTAAACATTTTGAAAAACGTTAACAAAACGATTTTTAAATTGTTTTGTTAAAAACGTTTTTGAAATGTTTTTTTGTGACATTTGTACAACGTCTTAATGTAAGGATTATAACATTTAACAACATGCTTAAAATGTTCTGTTTATATCATATCAATAACATTTAAAAGATGTTGTAAAAACTTTTCTCTTCTTCTTTGAAAACATTCTTATGATAATTCACAAAAACATTACATGTAAACTGTTTGTAAGATATTTTTCAAACATTTTGAAAAACATTCAAAAAATGTTATTTTATTTGTTTTGTTAAAAACGTTTTTGAATTGTTTTTTTTGGTGACATTTGTACAACGTCCTAATTTAAGGACTAAAACATTTTAACAACACTTTTAAGATGTTCTGCTTATATCATATCAATGACATTTTAAAGATGTTAGAAAACGTTTCTTTTCTTCTTTGAAAACATTTGTATGATATAAAGAAAACATTTCATGTGGACCGTTTGTAAGATCTTTTTTAAACATTTTGAAAAACGTTAACAAAATGATTTTTAAATTGTTTTGTTAAAAACGTTTTTGAAACGTTTTTTGTGACATTTGTACAACGTCTTAATGTAAGGATTACAACATTTTAACAACATTTTAAAATGTTCTATTTATATCATATCAATTACATTTAAAAGATGTTGTAAAAATGTTTCTCTTCTTCTTTGAAAACGTTATTATGATATCACGAAAACATTTCATGTGGACTGTTTGTAAGATATTTTTTAAACATTTTGAAAAACGTTAACAAAATAATTTTAAATTGTTTTGATAAAAACGTTTTTGAAATGAATTTTTGTGACACTTGTACAACGTTTAAATGTAAAGATAACAATGTTTTAACAACATTCTTAAAATATTCTGTTTATATCTTTTCAATTACATTTAAAAGATGTTGTAAAAACGTTTCTCTTCTTCTTTGAAAACATTATGATATCACGAAAACATTACATGTGGATTGTTTGTAGGATATTTTTTAAACATTTTGAAAAACATTCAAAAAAAGTTTTTTTATTTGTTTTGTTAAAAACGATTTTGAAATACAGTATAGATTGGATTTCCGTATGTTGGATTTCTTTTCGCGTTGGATATTTGAAACTATTTTGAGCTTCAAACTACTGTAAATATATTATCACCATCATCCTAATGAGCAGTCAATATTTGTATACTAGTAAGCCAGTTCACGGTTGCAGTCTGAGCATGAGCAGATAAAGGTCATTGCAGAACAAATTGTGAAATACACGGAGACGAAATACTGGAAACGTGCTCAAGAAAGTTATGTAATCATTATTCATTTATGCACTCCATGATACACAGGTGGAAGTATTCTTTGAAAAGGGGAAACAAAGGCTATTTATGTAGCACCTCCATCGCTGTTGGAGTGATTATTTCAAAATGTACAAATTAAAGTGGGACCTCTTCATGTTTGGAAGATCTGTGGATATTCGGGGTCATTGCAGTAATGTGCTAACCATGAACTGGTCTTTTCAATTCTGCAGATGGCGCTGTTTAATCCTAGATCTAGTTTTAGTTTGTTATGAATTTGAAACCCGAGGAGCTAGGAGTAGGAGCTAGAGCTAGCGTCTTTATCTGTAAAACACAATAATTATCAGGTTCGTTTGACAGTTTTGAATTTCACCACATTTCGTAAATATACCTGATTGCAATTATATTAATGAATATGTTATGATTACTACCCGCCGCAGACCTAGGCCTGGGAATGATTTGTGGATGTGTTACGGTCCCATACGTTAAGATGTGTGTATCCCCTCAGCTTCTGGCGCTGGCTTCTCCCCTCTCCCCGATCTCCTCCACGATCCACAACATCCTCCTCCATCCACATTTTCCTCCTTCATGACCTCCTCCTCCTCCTCCACGACCTCCTCCTCTACCTCTTCCTTCTCCTCTAGCTTTGTCCTCCCAATTCTTCTTGAAATTTGTAGACCTATCTTCATTATTTTCAATTACAGCTAAAATATTTAAAGACTTTATAAAGTTCTTGTTCTTTTTTTAAATAGTTTTATTTTGTTTACAGTTACTTCATGCATTGTACTGTAGGAGTGTTAAATTCCAGGAACACAACATCAGATGATCTTCTTCTAATCAAGTTCTTGATATATTCTCTTCCTTCTTCCAGCCTTCTTCTACTTGACTTCCATCATTTCCATGACTTCTTCTTCCTCGTCTTTTTGTTTTCCTTCTTAGCCTTCTCTTCTTTTTTACAATCTCAGTTTCTTGTTATCAATTGTTAACCATATTTTTTTCCAATCTTCTCTACTTCCCAGCTATCTTCATCTTCATCTTCTTTGCCTGCTCTTTCTAGCTCCTCCTAGCTCCTCTTACTTGATCCTCCTCCTTTCTCATCTCCGTCTCCTTCTTTTGAGAAATTAGCCTATGGAAAATAGTCGATGTAAGGTCAAATTTTTACTCAAAGTTTTTTTTCTTTCCAGATGACCTGCAGTAAAGTGTCCTCTCTTCTAAGACTCTGGTTCACATAGCCAGTGAAAGCAACTTCTAAGATAGGATGTCGTCAAAAGCAGTTCTTCCACCAAGTCGCCTCAGACGATCGTCTCCAGAGACTACAGTTCATCTCCTGCAGAAGAAGTTGGATGTGGCGGAAAAAGAGACAATCGGCCTCGTCCATAAGCTGGCAGACCTAGGTTTCAATGGCTCGAGCAGGCTCAAAAATGGAGGCGGAGAGCAGAGGAATGATTCCTCGGTAAGAGGAATGCATTTGTACATTTTGTTTATTTTCTATTCATTTATACATATTCATTGACTAGTCATTTAGAATAAGATATTGGAGGGGAAGTTGATTTTAGTAGAAGCAGAAAAATGAGAGAAACAAGTTGGACTTCCCCTTTACGATATTAAATAGTTTTCTCAAACTCTCACCAACAGTTCTTCATATAAATTAGTGAAAAGTTCTGTGTAACGTGAATTTCAAAATGTCAAAGGAATACCTTACCAGAAGATATCACATGAAAAGGAACTAGACCTAATTCAATTCAATTCAATTCTTTTTATTCATCCAAATTGACAAGAATACATCAAAATTTGTTTTGGTCACACATTGTAATAATACGTAATATAATTTTATGAGAAACTATATCGTTGTGTTTGAAATCATCAAAATTAAAGGTAGACAAATAGAAATATTCTTTTATTCTAGTACATGTACCGGTATTACATATTGAAAATGATGAAAAGGATAGAACATCAGTGTGAAATCAGGCCAGGGTGTTCCTCAAAAAAATAAGTTTATCACAGAGTTAGCGCTCTTCTGGCTCTCAACAGACAAAACGGCACTTCTGTACTCAACACTTTAGAATGTATGCATTTGAATGCCATCTGCGAATTAATCTTATTTTGTCCTGAAATTGAAAAAAAGGAGAACAGAAAATGAATTGTACTGAATTATTAATATTTTGGTCAACAAAATTATTCAGATGTGTATTCTTTTTTACGTTAGGAGCTTTGATTATTTAATTTCTGTTGTTTCAGATAATGATCAAGTAAAAATTTTAAATTCTACTATTAATAGACTTCCTTCCTTTTTGGAATTTCCCAGCAGATGAATTCTCTAGACCCTATCCAGCCCTTTATCCCGAGGTCGGCTGAAACAGAGGTACTTCACAAGAACTATCAGACGCTGGTATCAAGGTTGTGCCGGAACGAGAGTCAGATTCAGACACTGAGACTCAACTTTTGTTCAGTACAGGTACTGTAGTATAGTTCAGAATTGTTACTGATATTTTAAAGTGTACCAAACACCTACAAGAATAGTTTGTGTATAGCTAACATGCATTGAAACGACCTAAAAAAACACTTTACTTGGGATTCTTTGGGCTAACAGATAAGGAGTAAGATGAAAATGAAGTAAAAATAACACCCTGGGGACGGAACCCAAGTTGGACTTGGATCACGTTTGGGCCATATTCTATGCAAACGCGTTCAGGTGCGTCAAGTACCTTACCCACCAGATGCTTTTATGTTAATTGAGAGTATATTTTAACTTGCAATATTTCTTTATAGAGTTAATATTTAAAACTCATAGGCCCGAATTCACAAGACAAACCTCCTTTTGTTTCGCCAAACCTCCTTTTGTTCTTTACAAACCAGGTTTGTAAAAAATGCATAAAAACGTGCCATATGACGTACGAAAACCAAGGTTTGTCGTAAGCCTGAGTCATTACGGTTTTTGTGCTAAACGGATAACCGTTAAAAGTATACGGGCGGTTTCGTTTAACCGTTTAATAATAATAATAAAAATTGAAAATACAGTATTTGTAATAGTGCTGTAGCTCGGAACCCTGCTGGTCTTCAGACTGTCAGGCTGAGCATTCCGAGCCGGACTATGGTACAAATTGGGTCATCCTGATAAACAGAGACCAGTAATGAACAACATAAAACATGTCTTATTATTCCTCTGAATCTGATATCATGATTAACCTTGCAAACTTGCAAAGTTACTCTGTGAAGACAGCTTGATCTGTGACGTGTTTATATATGCCTTTGCAATGCAAAGTTTGCACGTGGTCAGGGAGAGAGCTCCCTGCATGTATCATTGCCATATGAAATTATGTGGAAATGTGTATCACACACACCTAAGACACACCCTGCAATGAGCTGATCCAAGTTAGTGACCAATCAGGAAGGTTCTCTAGCTATGTGGGTGGAGTTTGATACCAGCATAAATTACAGGTTGGTGACCGCGCGTGCTTTCACTGTACCCAGTTCAGTGGGAGGTCAAGAAGCCACGCCCACATGTGTGCATGTGATAAGCATGCGCTCTCTATCTGTGTGTATGTACAGTGTATTTGGGCGCCGGAGGTTTGTGTGTACATGTGCATGTGTGTGTGTGACTGAGAGAGCATGCATGGACCAGGCATGCAGGGACATGAGAGAGTGCAGTAATAAGAAAAGGTACATGAGCGATGAACACATTGCAGAAAGAAGGGAATAAAGAGGGTGAGAAAAGAGATATGGGGGCTGGTTGTTTTATTGTTTACAAATTCATTCATGGAGATTACTGCTGCCAGAAAGCTGGCGCGCAGCGGCCAGGGTGTAACATTACACTGCGGTTTCTTTGATTATCTTTATCACCGGCTATTAGCACATTCCAAAATGTATAAAAATAACGGTTAAACGGAGCAAGAAATGCCAAACGGTTTTGATGAATGCGGTCGGATAACCGTCGGTTAAACGGATTGACTCAGGCCTAGTTTGTCGACAAACCTCCTTTGTGAATTCGGGCCATACAGTGTGAGTCAGAAAATAAATTACAATTCTATTACTTCCAATCTTAAGAGTGAATTATAAATATGGAGATATGTGCTGTGGACGTATGTACTTGTAGAGTATTTATCCCCGCTTCCTTTGGTACAATATTCAATAATGGGATGATATTTCCTGGTTGACTGCACACAGCTATCGTCCTTTGGCAAGATATTAATCTACATTTGCCACTCTCTACCCACGTGTAGTAAATGGATACCTGGTACGAATTCTTTTCTTCAAATGCTCTGAGCGTTTAAGGGCAGCTGGGCTAAAGCCGGGGTAATAATGATACTTTGTAGGCACCTTCAGCATCCCCTGTGGGATGGATACCTATGTGCACAATATATACACATTCAATTCAATTCAATTCATTTTCATTTATTTATTATGCCACCATGTAAAAACACACATAAACAGTCATAAATACCTAAGATGAATAATACCGTATTTGTCGGCGATAAGGCCGCACCGATGCATAGGCCGCACCCCAACTTTGACATTTCAAAGAGGAAAAAAAAAACAACGGACAAAACAAAATAATCGTAATTTTCTCGTAAAACACTATTTTTTTTTACAAACTGATACCAAATTCATCAATATTCTTATAATTTACCGGAAGTTTAGCTCAAAAAGTGATCGCGGGCAGATTTGGTGTCCGATATACCCCTACCACAATGTACGGTGTAATGCGAAACTGTTTGTGTTGTAATCTGAGAGTTTGTTAAATATATGTAGATACATCATCATGATCATGATGGAAGTTACTAACAAAATATTGTTTCAGTTCAGATTTGAAAACATGGAGTCAATTGTAAAGTAACACACATGTAGTTATTAATATATCATCACTGCTATTGTTATCATTAAATATAGACTGCCAAAGATCTGGCCAAGAAAGAAGCAGGGACATTGAAAGAACAGGTTGACGTGCTGGCTGAGACTCATCATGCTGAAGTGGGCAGGTTGAACAAGGAGTTGGAAAAGACCAAGAAGGAGTGCAGAGATGTGGCTGTTGCCAGAAAAGCCTCAGAGGATGAGGCCAGAAGACTTCAGGCTGCTTTAAATGATGCTGCATATACCAATGTGAGTTTTATAGCTAGAAGAGAAGTTTTGGTAGGTGAAGAAAAAATATTGTGAACTTTTTCATTCTTTTTATGTCAGTGTATGTTGTGTATTTTTAGTATCCACAAGTCTTTTAGTTTTAGTTTATGTCCCATGTTATCTTTGTGTCCGTCTCCTAATTTTGTTTGTAAATTTACGAATCTTTCTCTTTTTGTTGTTGTTGCAGTCTGACTTCACCGTTGGATTTGAAGACATCCAAATTGCTAAACAAAAACTTGCAAAGAGAGTCAACGAGGTAGGTGGATTTTCAGATTTATGTTATATAGACCAGCTTTTTTCAACTGCAGTGCCGCAAGACAAAAACTGTTTAAAAATTAATATAATTTTATCCTGATTTATGTTTATTATCTCGTATTGTGCATTTGTATTCTGTTCTTAACTATTTTCTAGGATGCAGCCTGTGGGGGTGACATGCTTTCGAGTAATAGCATTTTCAATTGCTTTTGTCACCCCTGACCAGCAGATTGTATCCTTCTCTCTCCCCTCTCCACTTTCCTAAAACTGTTTTTTTGGCATGTATTATGAAATTTCTATGTATTATCTGATTTTTATGCTCACTGTATGTTCTCCGATTGGTCAAATGAATAATAATAATGATAAAAAGACATCTCTAGGGGTGCCGCAAAAGATATTTAGCTACATTAACAATTTTACAATAATTTTGATGAATGCAAAATCTCACAGAATATACCAATACTTTGTGCTACATGATCAACCTTTTTCAATCGTTTCCTCAGTTTCTTTCACAATGCAATCGCATATAATCAGAAATCAACTTTATCTTTGATAAAACGTAGGTCCGTAAAAAAAATAAACAAAAATGAAATCGTCATCAAATGAATAAATATTATGCAATTAGGTCAAATGTAGAAAAAGAACTAGAGAGGGATCATGCAATCACTTCACTTATTTCTTTTTTTCAGTTGAGAGAAGATTTAGGGAGAGAGGTTAGTCTTCGCGGAAGCCTGGAAGATTCACATGCCATGCTCTTACAAAGAACATGTGAAATGGAGTCAATACTTGAAAGCGAGAGAAGAGAGGTAAGGTGAAGTGATATGATTAATAAATCCATTTATTCATCCATTCATCCATCCATCCGTCCGTCCATCCATCATGACGAAAACTCTCCGTTAGAGAAAATCAGCGAATTGTCTCATAGACTTTAGTTTGGGCTTAAAGGTAATACAAAGTTTTGGGAAATTTCGAAAATTGGGTGGATAGTGAATCATTACAATTTTGATATATTTGGATGCCCCTGTGGATGTATTATAAGCACTAAAAAAATTAGCCCTTAACTCTTTGTTTGCTTTGTTCGCCGATTTGCACGGACGTAGGCGTGCCAACTTCGCATTTTTGCACAGATGTATACGAGTCAATTAGACATTCATAATACCGCTCGCAGTGTGTAGCCACGCGTTGCGTTTACTATTGTTTACATTGTATACATCGCACACTTTCCGGTAAACTGTTTTTCTTCATAGTGTTACATTCGAAATTACCGTGTATTTAGCGGTTTTCTTTGGATTTTTTTTACTGATGTTACGATGGCACCTGCTGGAAAACGTCAACGTGTGTTTAGTGTAGAGGAGGCTCGAGATCTTGTTACTATGGAAGCATGGAGCATGGACTCTGATTCCGACGAATCGAGCAGTGACGAAGACTCTAGTGATAAAAGTGTTCCCTGAGAGTAGACTGATAGAATAAGAATGAATAAAAATTAATGAAAGAGCTAGAGATGACAGCAAGAAAGAGAGTAGACTGATAGAATAAGAATGAATAAAAAAAATGAAAGAAGGAGATAGAGATGACAGCAAGAAAGAGAGTAGACAGTGATAGAATAAGAATGAATAAAAATAATGAAAGAAAGAGATAGAGATGACAGCAAGAAAGAGAGTAGACTGATAGAATAAGAATGAATAAAAATTAATGAAAGAGCTAGAGATGACAGCAAGAAAGAGAGTAGACAGTGATAGAATAAGAATGAATAAAACTAATGAAAGAAAGATGTATCCTGTCTTGCCGTCATCTTTATATCTTTCTTTTATTATCTTTATTCATTCTTATGCTATCAGTGTTTACTCTCTTTCTTTCCGTCATCTCTATCTTATTATTATTATCATTTTCCTATCTATATGTACCCTATGTCTTGCCGTCATCTGTATATCTTTTTCTTATTATCTTTATTCATTATTATGCTATGAGTGTAATACTCTCTTTCTTGCCGTCATCTCTATCTCATTATTATTATCATTTTCCTATCTATATGTACCCTATGTCTTGCCGTCATCTCTATATCTTTCTCTTATTATCTTTATTCATTCTTATGCTATCAGTGTTTACTCTCTTTCTTTCCGTCATCTCTATCTTATTATTATTATCATTTTCCTATCTATAATTATGTACCCTATGTCTTGCCGTCATCTCTATATCTTTCTCTTATTATCTTTATTCATTCTTATGCTATCAGTGTTTACTCTCTTTCTTGCCGTCATCTCTATCTTATTATTATTATCATTTTCCTATCTATATGTACCCTATGTCTTGCCGTCATCTGTATATCTTTCTCTTATTATCTTTATTCATTCTTATGCTATCAGTGTTTACTCTCTTTCTTGCCGTCATCTCTATCTTATTATTATTATTATTTTCCTATCAATATGTATCCTATGTCTTGCCGTCATCTCTATATATTTCTCTTATTATCTTTATTCATTCTTGTGCTATCAGTGTTTACTCTCTTTCTTTCCGTCATCTCTATCTTTTTATTATTATCATTTTCCTATCTATATGTACCCTATGTCTTGCCGTCATCTCTATATCTTTCTCTTATTATCTTTATTCATTCTTATGCTATCAGTGTTTACTCTCTTTCTTTCCGTCATCTCTATCTTATTATTATTATCATTTTCCTATCTATATGTACCCTATGTCTTGCCGTCATCTCTATATCTTTCTCTTATTATCTTTATTCATTCTTATGCTATCAGTGTTTACTCTCTTTCTTTCCGTCATCTCTATCTCATTATTATTGTTATTTTCGTATCAATATGTATCCTGTCTTGCCGTCATCTTTATCTCTTTCTCTTATAATCTTTATTCACAGTAAAGTCCTTTCATTTCATATCACTATTTCTCTCTCATAATGTCTCTCACGTCCGTTCTCCATATTTTATTCATTGCATACTCCACTCGTCAATCATTTCTGATAATAAGCTCTCTCACAATAAAGTAAATGGAAAACAATGCAATATAGTTTATATTTTAAGATTGATTCATTCTTTCTTTGTATATCTATGGCTGTGATAAATGTACTTGAAATCAATTTTATTGAGGGGTAAAGAAGGTGAGAGAACAGATGCGGTGAACATTCATAATGAGACATTTCAATAAGATGCTGATTATGTCATGTATATCACATATAATATATTATGCCTATACCATTTTTACATGCTCATACCAGTGGGCAAAATCAATAACATTCTCTTATTTCTTATTGACTTATCATGGCACAACAAAGAAAAACATCCCCACGACGTCCCTTTTCATGCCCCGCTAAACCGGACATTGACAATAACCTGGGGTAATAGGGATTTCAATGGGCAGATTAGCCCATTGTCAAGGGTGGCTGAGCGGGGTACTTTCAAGTCTCTCCCTATTGAACTTCTTTTCTTCAACAACCTAAATACTAACCTTCTGAATTGTTAGAATACTTGAGCAAGGTATGTAAAGAAAGGTAAGAAGTCCACCTTTCTAATAGATTCGATTTGAAGATGTCTTATCATTGCTAAATAAGAAATTCTAGAGGGATAAAAAACTGCCGTAAATAAGAAAAATTAAACATTATATAATTATGATTATTATAAAAATGATAATTCAAAATATAACAAATGACGGTTCATCGAAAAGCACGTTTTCCGGTCTACAACTTTGCTGCACAATATTTTTCATCATGATCATCCAGTGAAGAGTTATAGCCTCTTGATTCAGCAGAGTCAATAAAGATTCCCTCGAAATGTGTGACCCTAAAAGAATGTGGCACAGGGGGGTTTTTTAAGTGGCGCATAAAGAGTTAAAACACTTCCGTTTTCGAGAAAAATTGAATATAAAAATTTACCGGTGCTCCCGGTAAATTTTGATAACTTTCAAATAGCGCCTATGGCCGTACAATGGTAGCTGCGACCATGAAAATCTCAGAATATGTAGTTGGGATATATAATATCCAAACGGGAATAGCAAATCGGTCGATTGTAGTCCAGAAACATTGTTTCATAGCTAAATTAATATCTTGACCTTGAGAGGGAGCTATACAACATAAAGAGTTTATTATTTATAATTTCATAACTTTAGACTCGATTTCAACCGCGACAACGATCAATGTATATTGTAGGAACGCATATGCTTCCAATATGTTAATTTGAACCAAATTCATGACCCCATACCAAAACTTTGTAATACCTTTAAGCACTTTGATATAGTCATTATCATTAAGTAAACAAGACCCTTCCTTATCTGCTGGTGAACTTATCCCTCTGTCAATACAAGGCTATCAAGGACTTAATCCCTGAATCAACAGAGCTTGTGTACATTTAGGTGAGCCTGGAGAGTTGGGTTAGTCTAGAATTCAGACAATAATTATTGGTTTCAGCATGGACCTGCGAAAAGTAAATTAGATGTGGTACCAGCAACTGGCAACTTTGGAACTCAAGTCGAACAATAAGTGTTATTAGCATATTTACGAGACGTTGCATTCCGAAAGAAAGAAATGAATGAAGGAAATAAACGTCAATATCACCGGTGCTTGAGACAGATTGCAGGAGAGATAGAAGCAAAAACATTTCAATATCGCTGTTACCGGCTTTCATTACACAAATTATGCCAACGGAAAAAAAGAAATGAATGAAGGAAATGAATGCCTACAACACCAGCGCTTGTGAAATATAAAGAGAGACATGTCTCAGGAGATCGAAAAGCGAAAACAATTCAATTAAGCTAATGTTACCGGATTTTATATGACAAATAGTAAGCCAACAAAAAGAAAGAAATGAATGAAGAAAATGAACGCAGATCGCTGGAGAGAGAAGCGAAAACAATTTAATTTAGCTGATGTTTACCTTCTATTATGATTTATGACAAAAAGTCAGCCAACGAAAAGAAAGAAATGGAAGAAGAAAATGAATGCCAATATCACAATAATAAGCACTTGGAAAATATAAAAAGAGACAGGTCGCGGGAAAGAGAGAAGCGAAAACAATTCAACGTCGCTGATGTAAACGGCTTCATGACAAAAGGTTTGCCACCGGAAAGAAAGAAATGAATGAAGAAAATGAATTCCAATATCACCATCGCTTGAGAATTATGAAGAGAGACAGATTGCAGGAGATCAAGAGAAGCGAAAAAAATTCAATTTGGCTGATGTAACTACCGTCTATCATGACAAAAAGTAAGCAACGGAAAGAAAGAAATGAATGAAGAAAATGAATGTCAATATAACAATAATAGCGCTTGAGCAATATAAAGAGAGACGGATCGCGAGAGAGAGCGAAGCGAAAACAATTGAAATATCGCTGATGTTACCGGCTTTATTACAAAAAGTAAGCCAACGGAAAGTAAAGAAAATGAATGCCAATATCATCAGCGCTTGAGAATTTTAAAGAGAGACAGATCGCGGGAGATCGAGAGAAGCGAACAAATTCAATAGCTGATGTTACCGTCTATTATGAAATAAGTGGGCCAACGGAAAGAAAGAAATGAATGAAGAAAATGAATGCCAATATCATCAGCGCTTGAGAATCTTAAAGAGAGACAGATCGCGGGAGAGAGCGAAGCGAAAACAATTAAAATATCGCTGATGTTACCGGCTTTATTACAAAAAGTAAGCCAACGGAAAGTAAAGAAAATGAATGCCAATATCATCAGCGCTTGAGAATCTTAAAGAGAGACAGATCGCGGGAGATCGAGAGAAGCGAAAAAATTCAATAGCTGATGTTACCGTCTATTATGAAATAAGTAAGCCAACGGAAAGAAAGAAATGAATGGAGAAAAAAATAATTTCAATATCACCAGCGCTTGAGAATCATAAAGAGATACAGATCGCTGGAGAGAGACAAGCAAAAACAATTTAATTTCCCTGATGTTACCGTCTATTATGAAAAAAGTAAACCAACGGAAAGAAAGAAAAAAGTGAAAACGTGAGATCCTATATCACCATCGCTTGAGAATTATGAAGAGAGACAGATTGCGAGAGATCGAGAGAAGCGAAAACAATTCAATTTGGCTGATGTTACTACCGTCTATCATGACAAAAAGTACGCAGCGGAAAGAAAGAAATGAATGAAGAAAATGAATGTCAATATAACAATTAAGCGCTTGAGCAATATCAAGAGAGACGGGTCACGGGAGAGAGCGAAGCGAAAACAATTAAAATATCGTTGTTACCGGCTTTATTACTAAAAGTATGCCAACGGAAAGTAAAGAAAATGAATGAAGAAAATGCATGCCAATATCATCAGCGCTTGAGAATTATAAATAGAGAACAGTGAAAACAATTCAATTTCCACGCTTTGTGCGAGAGTGGGAAGGGGTGTAATTAAGACAAGAATTGAGAGTCGAGAACGGTACAACGAATCGTCTTCTTTCTCGAATAATTAAATGAAGCGTTAAAAGCGCGGGCAGGAGAACGGTACAACGAATCATCTTCTTTCTCGAATAATTTAATGAAACGTCAAAGCTTCAACGAGTGGGGGGGGGGAGGGCAGGCGCGGATCCACGGGCCGATTTTACCGACCCGGCCACCCCCTAGCCCCCCAAAACGGTTTTAAAAAATAGGATAGTAACGTAAATTTTACCTTTTTTTAAACAAAAGAAAAAAGCGCCCCCCCAAAAAAAATATATATATAGAATCTGCCCCCCCCCCCCCCCCCCCCCCCCGCTGATTCACCGGCCGGCTTAGTCGGCGCAACAAATTTCCCTCAAAAAATGGACCCCCCCCCCCAAAAAAAAAGAAGAAATTATCAAGATTTGTCCCCCCCCCCCCCCCTGCCGCCGGCAGGATTCGCCCCTGGTGAGGGGGAGGGGGGGCGCAATTCAGACAAGAATTACGATTCGAGAACAGTACAACGAATTGTCTTTCTCAATTATTGATAAAACGTCAAAGTTTTTGCGCTGTGCCCTGGTAGAGTCGAGAACGGTACAAAGAATCGTCTTCTTTCTCAATTATTGATAAAACGTCAAAGTTTTTGCGCTGTGCCCTGGTAGAGTCGAGATCGGTACAAAGAATCGTCTTCTTTCTCAAAGTGAAACGTTAAAAGCGCGGGAGGGGGGGGGGGGGGTAATATTTAAGACAAGGATTTAGAGTCGAGAACGGTAGGCCTACATCGAATCGCCTTCTTTTTCGAATAATTAAATGAATCGTTAAAAGCGCGGGAGGGGGAGGTCTTATTTAGAGTCGAGAACGGTACAACGAATCGCCTTCTTTGTCTAATAATTAAATGAAACGTAAAAAAAGCGCGGGATGTTTTCTTCCACTATAAATAATGTAATGAAACTTCAGAGCTTCCGCGCTTCGGACCAAAAAATAACATAAGAGAAGGTGATTGAAGGAAGAAAAAATTAATAATTACTTAAGGAAAGACAGAAAAAGAAAAAGAGAAAATGATAAAGACAAAGAATAACATAAGAGAAGGTGATAGAAGGAAGAAACACAGGATAGCGTAAGGAAAGATAGGAAGAGGATATAATAGAATGATAACAACAAACAATAGCATAAGAGATGATAGAACAAAGAATAACATTAAGTAATTAAGACAAAAAGAGAAAATGATTAAGAATACATAATGGAAAGATAGAACAAAGGATGAAACTATGGAAAAAACAAAGATTAACATAAGAAAAGACAGAAAAAGAAGGTGGTAGAAGAAAGAAACAATTAAAGGATAGCGTATATAAGGACAGATAGGAAAAGGAAATTACGGAATAATAAAAACAAACGATAACATAAGAGAAGGTGAAAAAAGGTAGAAACATAACATAACATAATGAATTTAAGACAGAGAGAATACTGCTTAGCCGGGTCGGTTTATTAAAACAAAAGCAATGAGAACACAGCGAAGGTCTAGTAACTAGACTACTCTCATTCAACAACAATAACATACACATCGCTCAGACCGTAACTTCTTGCTCAGACACGCAGCTCAGAAATTGTCACACAACCTTCTCCGAGTTTGATTCTGATGCCGGCGCACGCAGTGCACTTACGCATACAGTTTTCTAACGAGACCGTACGTGCTACAGCGAGGGAAGAACGTACACGTAGTGCCTCGCTAGAAAATTGGACGAAAGTCGGAAATCTATGCGACAATCTGCGCTCAAGCGTAGGCTGAGCAACGTCGGCAGAGCGCACGATCTCATATTTATCTCCGCTTTTGCTGGTTCATTTTTCCCCGTTCAAAATTGCATTTGATGTAGCAGTTCATTTTCAAATTTCTGGTAATAAAATCAAATTCTAAATAAAACATGAATCAAAAGGACATGTGCACTGATATGCGCAGTCATACAAGCTGGTCAGTCATACTAAGAGGGCTTAATCCGATACAGCTGCTAAACAGCCGGTCGAAACGTGATTGACAGCTCGCTCCGCGTGAAGAAGGGGGAAAAGTTTCCTGAAGTGAGTCAAATCTGAAATTTGTTTGTGAGTTTCAATATCATATCTCCGGTATTACTTGCCCGATTTTTGTGCTTTGAAGTTTTTTGGGGTAAATGAATCCCTAAGAACAAATTTCGGGAGAAAAAAACACAGATTTGTGTAACTTTGGGATTTTTTTCTTCACATTTTCTCTTCAGCCAGACTCTGTTGACGGGTCTTATCAGCGCGTCGTTGGCAATGGATTAGGAAAGTGATAAGATCGGGAGGTCCTTCTCTGGGCTCGTTTTCAAACTCTATGAGACAATTCCGAGTTAGGGACACTAAAGTCAGAATTTCTCTAGCGAGGAATTTTCGTAATGATCCATCCATCCATCCATCCATCCATCCATCCATCCATCAATCAATCTATATTTCAAGTTGTCAACTAATCAGGGAGTCTGTAGATATATTAGGTAGATTATGAGGATGGATAGCACATTGAAACTTTGAGTATCATTATTAATATTCATTATAATAAGTAACATAGTTAATCTTCTTCTTCTTCTGCTAGTAGTAGTAGTAGTAGCAGTAGCAGCAGTATTGTTATTATTTCATAATTCTATTGCTATGTGATGTGTTACTAGAAGTTAACTTCTATAACATTCCACATGCATATTCCGACATAACATCATAACATCATGACAAACAGGTCAGACCTACAAAAAGGATAACCTGTGAGCAATTACTTTCTACCTTAACATCATATGATATAGGTCGAGTCTATGAACGAAAACTGCATAGAGCTGAGACACGAAGGTGCTAGACTGATGGAAGAAAAACACCAGGAGAGCGCAAGAAGGAAAGCCATAGAAGAGGCTCTCATTACACTTAAAGCTGAACTAGGTGAGTTCCAAATTTAACCGGGGAGTTGTTGTGTCATAGTGGTTCTTACACTTGACTCCCAATCCAAGGGTTGAGGGTTCAAATCTCAGCCTGGCGCTAATGTCCGTTGGCAGAAATGGATCTACATTTATCACTCTCTATCCAGGTGTAAAAGGGTACCTGGTAATTGCTGGGGTAATGATACTTGCAGGGCCCTTAGGAACAATAGCATTGATGCTAATGAGGCCTTCCCTTCATAGAGGTGTTGTGGCGTAGTGGATAAGTCGTCGGACTGTGAATCACAGGATCCGCGGTTCGAGTCCCGCTGCGGCATTAATGTCCTTTGGCAAGACATTCATCTATATTTGCCACACTCAACCCAGGTGATGTGAATAGGTACCTGGCAGGAATTAATTCCTTGAAATGCTGGAGCGCTGTAATGGCAGCTAGGCTAAAGCTGGGGTAATAATAAATGCGCCTCGGAATAGAATTTCTAGGAATGGCGCTTTAGAAATGCCTATTATTATTATTATTATATTATTATCCTTTTTCTTTTATAGATGTAGAGCAATGTGCTTATATAGTTTTGGACAAGTTCCATTTATAATAATAAGTATTCTTTGGCACTGCATTCATATTTAGCTTATTTCATACAAAGTGATAATGATAAAATCTTGTAAAAATATTTCCAGTGAATGAGAAATGGATGCTACAGTCTGAGATGGGAAATTTATGAAAACTTCATAATGAAATTTGCTTCATGGTCTCAAGTACGAAATTATCGTATGTAAAAAAATGTAGTACACATGCCAGGTTTTAAGGCATTCCAAATAGTGTGATAGTTTTCTATTGTTCTAAGCTGTCTTCATGGTTTTATATGTATTTAAAGCCTCAAAGGATGGGAAAGTAGCAGAGCTGCTGGAGCAGAATAAGGTTAGTTATAACTGTATCAGATCCCTATGCCATGTATCATTCTTCTTCTGAAACATGCTATTATTTAATTGTATATAATTATATCTATGTGGGTTGGATATCATGTATTATAGGTACTTGGTACTTGGTAGGATTCCTCCAAAAGACGCCGTAAAGGTGTTTAAACTGGAGGTGTGTCGTCATGTGCGGCCACCAACTTAAGGTGCTGGTTCTAAGTTGGTTTTAAGCGCAGATTTAAAAGTATTTGAGGAAGGTTGGGCTACAATTAAGGGAGAAAGACTGTTCAGTCCTTAAAGGGATCCGGTAACTTTGTCTCAGATTCTGAAACAAAATTCTGGATCTAGCTCATGATGCAATGATAATTATAAACCTTTAGGTCAGTCAGGAACCCCATGACTTTTACAAGCCGATCGCCTGTCTGATTATCAAGATATTTATGATTGAAATTACAAATTTTGAAAACTGTTCGCCGGACGGTTTTCACAACACTACAGTCTATTGGGGAAAACGAGTATGGTAAAACCGGTCACTCAAAGATTTTTACTTTTTTGAGGCACTTCTTGATCATTTTGAAGCGCGATTTTTTTAGGGCTTCAATATTACACCATATCACAGACACTGATAACACGTAGGGCCGTGTATCTCAGATTTAACATTGTTAAACGATCCCTTTAACTGTCCTTGGGAAGAATGAGAATGCATGTGCATCCGTCCTGACTTGGTTGATATAGAATTGTTGGTCATGGCCCGTCTTGTTCGTTCTACCTCATGGGTAAATCTGTCCTTGGGAAGAATGAGAATGCATGTGCATCCGTCCTGACTTGGTTGATATAGAATTGTTGGTCATGGCCCGTCTTGTTCGTTCTACCTCATGGGTAAATCTGTCCTTGGGAAGAATGAGAATGCATGTGCATCCGTCCTGACTTGGTTGATATAGAATTGTTGGTCATGGCCCGTCTTGTTCGTTCTACTTCATGGGTCAATACTACAGGGTTACAGAGATATTAAAGGTACTATGTCCCTTTTGCAGCCAACCTCAAATGCTGTAGAACTTTGCAGGAATTATGAATATTCTCACGAATTTAAAAAGAGTCATGAATCATGTGAATAGACTTCATTTCAATCTCATAATGATATCAAATCATATAAATGCGTATGTTTAAAGATATTCTGTCCCTTTTGCAGCCAACCTCAAATGCTGTAGAACTTTGCAGGAATTGTGAATATTCTCACGAATTTAAAAAGAGTCATGAATCATGTGAATAGACTTCATTTCAATCTCATAATGATATCAAATCATATAAATGCGTATGTTTAAAGATATTCTGTCCCTTTTGCAGCCAACCTCAAATGCTGTAGAACTTTGCAGGAATTATGAATATATCATGTATGTCCTATCTGTGAAATTTAAACGTTAGCAGTGTCCTAATATTCAAATTATGCGAGGAAACCCGTTTACTTGCTAGACTTCACTGTCAGACACTATTGAGTGACTGACTGGCTTTTTTTCTTCTTTGGTATAAATAACATACATGAAAAGAGTTGTAAAGGGTACATGAGCATTTGTCTACATCAATAACCCACTTCTTGTAATGGCCAAGATTAAACTGATTGAATCTTTGCGCAGCATAAAACGTATGACCATTCAGTGCAATTGTCTGAAAATCAAGACTATTACTTTTGGGCTCTATAGCCCTAAAGTCGATTTGACAACTAATAGTCGTTATTTTCCCACTTGAAGACATTTTCAAGCCCCACCTTTTTTAGGGAAGTTCTAAATTAGTATTATCTTTCAAATGCAGTTGGAATTTAACTTTTTCATTTTTACCTTTAAGCAGATGATATTTGAAATTCACAATATTGTGATATTCATTGATTGGCTACCGGTAGTTTTAGATGGGTCGCTACAGACCAGGCGCCCGTTTCACAAAACTTGTTATCTATAAAAACTGCTAAATTTCTATGACAACTTTGCTTTCAGCCAATCAGGTGCCATGATTTCAGTTGCTTATAACAGTAGCTTGTAACTTGTTATCGATAACAAGTTTTATGAAACGGGCCCCTGATACTTCTTGTGTTCTTGAGGTTCATATCATTCACATTCGTACTACAGTCATGGGTCACTTGATATTGTGGTAGTCAGTAAGGAATATATGTCTTAATTTACCCATTATCTGGCATGTTGTGCATTTTATCATTGAAACATAATATGCTACATATTGTTCATATCCCCTAGAGAGTTTAGATGGTTAGTGAAAATCTCATGGAGTTGGTTTGAAATCTCTCAGATTTAGTGCAATTTGTATGATTCTTATAATTCATATCATAGAGGTATCATTGTCTAGTGGGTACGCATCAGACTGTGAATCACGTGGTTCATGGTTCACAGCACCAATGTTTTTTGGCAAGACATTAATCTATATCTGCCACTCTCTACACAGGGGTAGTTAATGGGTACCTGGTGGGGAACCTACTCCTTGAATGCTTTCAGCACCTGAGGGCAGCCGGTTTAAAATCCAGTTTCATAACAGTACTTTTAGCTGCTTTGAGCATCCACTGGGGTGTACATGATATTAATGTAGCTACAATTGTTGAAAATAAATTTTAATTTTCCTTACTGTTCAACTTCATTGATGATGTTTCTTGAAATGTCCAGGATGTTTTCACTTACATTAGAAGACACTTTGATCATGGTCAAAAGCTCAATGACTTTCAAAATTCTCTTACGTCAGTAAATTAATGCAATTTACCTATTTTTATAAGTCTATACATTTTAATGATTCTTCTTCAGACTGTTTAATTTTGCAAGTGCTACTGTAATTTTTGTGTTTAGGGCGCCTAAATGATCAATATTATTATCGTTTATTATTTATTGTGATTATTATCATTATTATTATCATTATTATTATTATTATTATCTTTAAAGAGTACTTTTTGAGTAGATTATCCAATGCCAAATCTTGCCTTTGTGATTATGAATATATCTTATACTTTGTGCAGGTGTTTGCATCAGCCTTAGCTGCCTCTAAGAAAACATGCAGTGATCTGCACACAGAGGTGGAGAAACAAACCATGTTGGTCATAGATACCCAGGTAGGGCAATTCTTGAATATTGCTAGGGTCTGCACTTTCGTTCGATCAATTTATTCACAGAGATGCCAACGATTTTATCCTATTTAGTAAGATTTTTTTTTGAAATATCTGACACTTGTTTTCCTTTTAATTGGTTTATAATGTCAGTTAACAGGAATGTGGCT